>PVIJ01002513.1:0-158680 GCA_004024925.1 Scalopus aquaticus | reverse complement strand
GGAGCTCCCATACGACCCAGCAATACCACTTTTGGGAATTTACCCAAAGGACACAAAAACACTAATCCGAAAGGATACATGCACCCGTATGTTCATTGTGGCACTATTCACAATAGCAAAGGTATGGAAGCAACCCAGATGTCCAAAAATAGATGATTGGATCCAGAAGATGTGGTACATATACACAATGGAATACTATGCAGCATTCAAAGAAGACAAACACATGCAATTTGCAGCGACATGGATGGAATTAGAGGGTATCATACTCAGTGAAATAAGCCAGAAAGAAAAAGAAAAATATCGAATGGTTTCACTTATAACAGGACTATAGGGAGGCCGGGTGAGAGAAAGACACTCAGTGGGGGGTGGGGGGGAGGATAAGGGCACAAGGTGGAAGAGAGGAGAATACAGGGGACCATGGAGATGGATCACGGGTGAATTGGTGGTGGGCTGCCCAAGGGGAATACAAAATGTAAAAGACATAAATAACAATAAAAAAAAATTAAATACAAAAAAAAAAGAAGAAGCCATCAAGGGACATATTTCTGTTGGTCACACAGAGTAAGACATTACACTTTACCCTTTTGTTTTACCCACAGTGACTAAATTTGAAGCTGTTTTACTTTTGATAAAAGTTTTCAAACACTTTCACTCAAGAGGGAGTAGGAAAATTTTGGTTAAAGTGTCCTAGAGATAGAAATAATAAATGGAGTATATCAGTGACACATTCTCTTTCTCTGTATGTATATGTGTGTGTATTTATTATGTATTTTTATTTATCTATTTTAAATTTTGCTTCCAAGTTTTATTATGTAATTTCCTTTGAAATATAATAATGTTCTCTTTGCATTTACCAAGTTTTGGGCTTGTCACTAACCCTCAGTGTAACCCCCATTTTTTTTTTAATTTATTTATTTATGCATACAATCTGGGGTGTAGGACAGAGAGGTGTGGGGGAGGTGAGAGGATTCAACAGAGACACAGTGGAGAGCAGAACAGGCGGATCTACTGAAGTACACTGCTGAGGGGAGCAGTGGGCAAGGCAGGAGAGGTCTGCTGCACCATGTGGGAAGCTTCCTGGCCAGGGATCAAACTCGTGCTGCAGTGGGTCTGGATAGCTTCATAGTGCTGCGACTTAACCCGTTACACCACAAGGGAGGCCCTCCCATTCTTCTATCCAGTTAGCCATTCTTCCATCCATCTAGTCATCTAACAAATATTATAGGTAATTACTATGTGTCAGTTATTAGTCTGAGCCTCAAAAACCCAACTGTGAGTAGGACAAAATTCCTAGTCTTATGGAACTTTCTTCCCATGTTTCTAGTTTTCAATCTGTTGTCTTTCGTTCTTTTCTTTTTCCTTTTTAATGTTTTAAGTAAAGTCATTTTTATTCCTTGCTGTTAATTCCAATATATGAGTCATCTCTGGGTCATTTTCTGTTGTCTTTTTATTATAGTTGCTTTTTCTTAACTTCGTATGTGTAGTATCTTTATTGATAGCACACATTGTAGATGATGTTTGTGGAGAGTAAATTTGTTATCTTCCTCTTCAGGGTGCTGAGTTTGACAGTTAAAATACTGGCAGATCATCATGATCTAGGCTTGGTTTAGGCTTTATTAGGCTGGATCCGTTTTAGCTTTACTCACAATGACTAGATTATGGTCCTTACTCCCAAGGTTGGTCTTTCTGGGGTCCCACCCCAAATCTCTGGGTATTTACCAAGTTTACTATATTCTTTCTGGGTCCAAACTGTACCGTCTTCCCAACACTGTGTGGCTTTTGAAATCTTTGCTTAGAGCTTCTACTCGGCCTCTTAGAATCGTGCTCTGCACATAAGCAGGGCACATACTTGTATTGGCCAAGGACCTAAGGGAATTTTTAAATGTGTAATTTTAGGGTATCTTCACTATGGTAACCTCCAGTCCTAGACCCTCTTCAAATTCCAGCACGTTGGCTCTAACTCATCTCCTCTACCTAGTAAAGTGCTGCCTTCTGCTTGGGCTTTATTTTACTACACTCCATTTTAGAAAATACCCTCAGAAAGGAAGCTGGGATGAATGCAGGTCTCACCTTATTGCATTTCTCTTTCCTGGAAAATACAGCTTTCTGATTTTTGTTCAGTATCTGTAAACTGTTGTATGTTTTGTTTAACTTTGCAGTTGTCAATACCTGGAGAGTATTCCAGTGTCAGCTACTCCATTGTAGCTGTATCAGAAATCCACATTTCTGTGAGAATTTTTTTTTAAGATTTATTTTTTATTTATACATACAAGTTGGGGTGCAGGCCAGAGGCATGGGGCGGCGAGAGGGTTCACCAGAGACAGAGCGGGTAGCAGAACAAGCAGATCAGAAATACACTGCTGAGGGGAGCAGAGGGCAAGGCAGGAGAGGTCTGCCACGCCATGTGGGATTCTCCCTGGCTGGGCGTTGAACTCACGTTGCCACTGCCGACAGCTCCACAGCGCAGCGCTTAACCGCTGCGCCACCGGGGAGGCCCTTCTGTGAGAATTTTTAAGATTCTTAAAATTAAGTCAATTTATTATAAATCCTAAATGCCAGAAAGTACTTGAATGTGAGATTGTAATATCATGAAATCTAATGCTCCATACATACTCAAATCATAGGGTATCACAACCTCATAAGGAATTGACACGTTCCGCCCACCTTCCATTCCCCTCTGGTATCCACCATTTTGTTCTCAGGCTCTACTATTTTATTATTTTGTTTATTTATATTCCACTCTGAATGAAACAATCTGTATTTGTCTTTCACTTTATAACTTAGCATAATCATCTGGTTCTATCCATGTTGTGAAAAAGGCATGATTTCATGCCTACACACCAGCTTGTATGCAATAAATAAATAAATCTTAAAAAAAAAAGAAATGCAGGGCCTCCCTGGTGGCGCAGGGGTTAAGCGCTGCGGAGCTGTCTGCAACAATGATGTGAGTTCGATGCCCAGCCAGGGAGATTCTCACATGGTGCAGCAGACCTCTCCTGCCTCGCCCGCTGCTCCCCTCAGCAGTGTATTTCTGTCGATCTGCCTGTTCTGCTTCCCACTCTGTCTTTGGTGAACCCTCTCGCCCCCCACGCCTCTGGCCTGTACCCCAGCTTGTATGTATAAATAAATCTTAAAAAAAAAAGAGATGCAACTGATTGTTGTTTATCGCTTTTGTATTCTGACACTTTACTGTACTCATTTATTCTAGTAGTTTTTTAATGCGGTTTTTAGGGTTTTTGATGTACATATGTCATCTGTGAATGGTGATAGTTTTACCACTCAGAATGAGTTGATATAAGAGACGCTTGAATTTTACTATGTGATAAGTAATTTTCAGATTATACTTTTGTAAACCATACAAACTAGATAGAGGCTTGTTGCAAATTGAAAAAATAAAAATTAGATCACTATTTTTAAATGACATTCTATGATTGTAACTATTGTTTAATTTGTGAAGAATGGAAGAATTTGGGTCATTGGAGCTAAGTGCCTGGTGTTAGCTTCAAGATAGTTTATTAGGGAGCCTCCATGGTCGCTCAAGGGGTAAAGTCTCAGCACCAGGGAGCTAACCCACATATGGCGCAGCAGACCTCTCCTGCCTCACCTGCTGCTCCCTGCTGCTCAGCAGTGCATTTCAGTCAGTCTGCCTGTTCTGCTCCCCACTCTATCTCTGGTGAATCCTCTCACCTCCCTACACTTCCAGCCTACATCCCAACTCTTGTATGCATAAATAAATAAATCTTTAAAAAAAAAGATAGTTTATTAGTAGTGTTGAGAGAAATTGTCAGTCCTTTCAGATACTATAGTTGAAGGAGCTTACTCATTACTTAATAGAGCTGTGATGGTTTAATGTATGGCAACAAACAGCATTACTTCTTGACATTTTTTTAGTTTTTTTGTGATTCAGGGAACTTAGTAATGTTTGTCTTCTAGGCTCATCAACAGAGCAGACGGGCAGATCGTTTATTAGCTTCTGGGAAGTACGAAGAGGCTATTTCTTGCCACAAAAAGGCTGCAGGTGAGTATTTTTTATAAGAAACACTGAATCAGAAACTGGAGGGAAATTTCTTTTCTCCAGTATCTCTCAATGCTTTATTTAGAGTGAAAGTCATGTTAGTCATGATGTGTTGTTACCGTGCATATACAAGGTATGCTGACTTACTAGAACATCGACTTGGATTACTTTCCAAGTAAGTTTGTGGAGTCCCAGTTTTCCTATTCTGATCTTTCTAAATCATGACGATAGCATGTGCTGTATACTGTTAATTGATTTTTGTCCACAGCTTTTTGAGCTTGAAGATCCCCACAGATAGAAGCTGATTGCAAAATGACAGCCATTTCATCTTAATTATTTTAGAAAAGATGTTCTGGATTTCAAATTCCATTTTGGATTCTGAAACTAACAAGTAATTTAATTTAACCAATTCTTATTCAGTTTCTAATGTTAGTAATACAAACTCATCTAAAGTCTTTCCTGTGATCTTTAGCTTCTTTTCTGAAAGTGTTCCTATCTGTAGTATCATGGTGCTCATAGTATTCTTTTAGCATGACATTTAGAATTACTGGCTTCTTATCAAACTTCTAATTTTGTGCCAGCTACTCAGTCATACAGCCTGGCATATGTTGACCAGAGAAATAGATCTCTGGGATCTGTAGTAAGTAGACTAATTTCTGTTTTCTAACAAACCTAAAAGTTTTCAGGAATAGGTATTTTATGCTATATCCAAAATGGATGTTGGGCACCTTTCTTAGAGCAAATATAGACTACACAATGGGTACTGAATAAGTCCTCTATGTCAGTGATTTTTGCTTTTAAGTCAGTAATTTTTAGAGAAAATTTTAAGTATCTTTAAAGAGTTTCGTTGAAGTGTACCTCTTCAGCTGTAGGGCTGCATGTGTGTACTCCATAAATCTATGTGTATTTTTATGGTGGGTTTTATGGGAACTTTATACTATGTTAAACTGGGGAGATAATGCTCTTTAACTCTTTCATAAATCGTGTGTTTTTATGTATCAAATTGTTGAATTTGTAGTCACTATAATGACAATTACTGCACTATTTAGGAAAACCGTGTTATATATGAATATTATAGCAAAATGATACTTAATCCGGAGTGCTCATGGTTACACGTATATAACCCGTGTTAAAACTGTGATCAGTATAATTGGTGTGCTGAGCAGAAGGATATTCTGAATATATAAAAGGCAGAAAGTTCCTTTTGTTCCTAATCTACATCCTTGTCTTTACTTGAAGACTTAAAAGTTAATGTTGTCTTTAACCACAACCCATGCCCCACCCCATACCTCCCAGGATTTAGCATTATTAGGAAAACTTCTCACTTTATAGCAGGTATAATTGAATTTGTATAATTCTCTTTGATCCAGTCTCTTAAAGTCCAGTTTCCTAAGTGGATGTCATTTTTCTCAGGACAGTTAAAAGAGCAAAAGCTTAATTGGGGAAGTTGTTACTAGCCATTAACAATGATTAGAACTCAAAATTTGAGACGATGAACCGCCCTCAGAGTGTGTAGTAGTTGACTGAGAACAAATTTTAACCTAGACCTTGAAACTATTGTGATATGAAACTATAGTTATATGAAAATTATTCCAAGCAGATCACTTTTTGTTATTCTGAGGGACTATTTGGTATGTATATACAGACAGGCTATATAATTTGTACTTTGCCATTAGTTTAACAGTTTCATGAGACACTAGTAATAGATGTTATTTTTAAAGTAGTAATAGATTCTTTAGATTGCATTAGTCCCCTGTACCCCTCCCCTTAATCATTAACTACTTTAAATATTAGCCTGTGTAGGAGCTTCCCTGGTGGTGCAAGGGGTTAAGTCTCAGCACTATCATGAATCACCAGCCACTGCAACATGAGTTCTATCCCTGGCCACGGAGCTAACCCACATGGCACAGCAAACCTCTCCTGTCTTGCTGCTGCTCCCCTCAGCATTGTATTTCAGTAGATCCACCCATTCTGTTCCCCACTCTGTCTCTGGTGAATCCTCTCACACACATGCACCCCCCACCTCTGGCCTACACCCCAGTTATATGCATAAATAAAAATAAATCTTTAAAAAATAGATTAGCCTGTGTCATAATTAAATGAAGTTAATTTTGACCAGAATTGTTAGATTTTTTTTGAGATAAGTATGACTTTTCTAAATGTTTATCTTGGGATTTGTTTCTGTTGTAAATCTGTGAAGCAAGTCTATGACTATGTAATCCAATTAAAATCTTTTTCTTTTAAAACGACTTTTTTTAAAGGCCCAGTTTTTAACTTCAGATGTGGGAAATACTTTAAGTGGTAGCCTGTGGTGCTTATTGAGCTCTTTGTAATTTGGGAACTTACTGTCCTTGGACATCTTCTTTTCTCATGTTAGTTTCAATGTTCTACAGAGGGAGGCATTCCAGCTGGTTTAAGCTTGGTTTTATGAAACTGTTCTGTTTGTTAAGAACCTGGACTTAAGCACACTATAGTTCTGCAAACAGCTGCACACAAAATAGGAAGAATGTCTAAGAAAATTCATCCATGCTGTATCAGAGCTAATAATGTCACAACAGAATTAAATGTGAATAGAAGGGGAAAAAAATAGTTTATATGCAGCCATACAAATTTAATATAGGAATAAAGACAAGAAAAAGTTGAGGGGAAAAAATGTAAGTTTGGCTGGAGCAAAGGCTATGTTCATGAGGTTTTCTATTGGGAAGGGAGCATCTATTTACTCTGGTAATGGACTATGATAGAATCTGGCAGACAATAGTTCTGAGTCATGAATTCAGAAAATCATTTAAATATTTGGACTAAGATTAGGCAGAAAGTGTTGTCTTCTAGTAGCTGCAAGAAGGAACCTAAGGCACAAATAAGAGATGCTGAAAAATTTTTAGTAAACTGAGATAATTGTATGCGATAATATAACTTGTTACTTATACACATCTTGTTCTAGTCAGACTATAAAATGCCTTGCAGGTGAGTACAATAAAATACATAATTTAAAATATGTAGATAAGGCATTCCATAGAAAGGTGAAATAGGGAAAGACTGGGAATATAGTTGACAAAATATACCATGAGTTCTTGCACGTTTGATAGAAGAAAAAAGGTTTCCTTAAGCTTTCCAGCAATTAGCTTAAAGAGGAAAATTTTGGATGGTTACAGTGATCACTTAAATTAAAATAGGTTAATTACCTGAGAACTCATACGATCAGAGAGTTTATTTAGTTATTGGTTGGCCGTGTATGGTCTTTATAATTAACATACTCTCCTTAATTATAATGATATGTCATATAAGTACTTAGTGCTTTTAAATACCTAATGGTGGTAGGCTGATAGAATAACTCAGAAATAATTCAGTAAAAGCACTTCTATAGGATGCCAAAATAGTGTAGGTTAGGTATTCTTACAGGTAAAAACTCATTAATAATTAATAATCTTCTTGATATTTTGTAAGCATGTAATGATAATGGGGGTTTGATAGGTTTTTGTATAATTTTAATCCTCTCATCGCATTTTTCTTATTAATTGTAAAGTCTTCAGGAGTTTTAATAAACAAGTCTCTTAAGATGGGGTAGGAAATACCTACATTTGGTTACCACTGATATCCTTTTTTGTATAAGTTAGGAATCCTATCCTTTTTAAAAAAAATATCTTTACCTTCTTTTCCGGAACAGGATAACTGTGCAGCACAATTGCTTGTAAGGCCAGTTTTCTTTGTCATATGAAGAGTATTGGAACTCTTCCTCTAACCTGTTAATTACAAAAATGACACTCAGATTGTTTTTATTTTTTTTTATTTTTTTGACTAGCTTATCTTTCTGAAGCCATGAAGCTGACCCAGTCTGAGCAGGTGAGACACTTCCTCAACATCTGCAACAAGGGTTAGAAATATTTTCTCGTGAATACTAAAATCGTATAGAATTAAGCATGGTGCTCCTCTTAAAGTACTAGTCAGAAATAACAGCAGTTCCTCCAGTTATGTCATTTTGTTACAACACTGGTGAAGAAAAATTATTCCAATCAGGGCCATTTTCTGTGTGGAATTTGAATGTTCTCCTTTGTCTGCCTGGGTTTTCTCCGGGTATGTGTTTCCTTCCACTTCCCAAATATGTGCACATTAAGTTCATTCATCTATCAAAATTGTCCCCGTCAGAGACAGAGAGAGAGAGAGATGTGAGGGGGTGGGGAGAGGGTGTCCTGTGATGGAAGGATGTACTGCCAGTGTGGGTTTTGGCCCTCAGCAACCCTAAACTGGAATAAATGGGTTGGAGAATGAAGGAGCACAAATTATTATTTATTATTAAAAGTGTTTTAGGTCTTAATTTAGAAGTTTTATGATGTTTTTGTGACCAGAAATATGTGTAGGAACTTGTTTATATCAGTTAGCTACAGGTAAAATAGATTTCATTTTATCTGTGTGTGTGTGTACATATATATATATTTTACCCAAAATTTTACCTAATTTCACACAATTTTAAATTTTACAGTTTTACACAATTTTACCTAAAGTCAGTTTCCAAGAACCTGTCAATAACATCGTCAGATCATACTGTATATTAAATGGGAAAGAGTACTTAAGAATGGAAATTAAAACTAAAGAACTGTTCTTGGCATGGCTGGAAGAAATCTCTTTTCTCTAGTGGTTACACACAGATTTCAGATTGCTAAAAATGAAACCCCTTTGGAGATCCCATTTAGAGAGTGGGTCTTTCCTGATCAATAGTTTGACTGTTAGCTCACAGTAGTTAAGCTGACCTGGCCAAGGGGAAATCAGTTGGACTTCCCTTTACTGGTGGAAGATGTGTAAGTCGGAACAGCTCCCCACCTGTCTTTTCCTGATTTCCTAAGTAAAATTGGCTTCCTCGGTGTCTTTTAATTGTCCTCTTTGTCTGCGAAAGGCCCGTTTAGATTTTTAAATTTTCTTTATCCAAAGATGGTTTCTCATGAAAGTACAAGTACATTGGAGGTATTTGGTAAATATTTATCTAACTGAATTAGGAAGTTTTTCTGTGAAGGGATGTCAGTGACAAGGGGGGAAAGACCCAGCACTACCTCAGACTGAATCAAGTGAATCTAGAAGTTGTGTTCTACCCCTTTGCACTTAATTTTGACTGTAGAACTGCTCGTTAGATACGTTATACAGGTGTTTGTTGAACCTTCTCAACATCCTGTTGATGGAGAGACTATTTGACTAGTTGGAGAATTAATGTCTAAAGAGGGGAGTTTTCTCATTTTAAGCTGAGTACAGTGGCATTGCAGAGGGATAAGGCACATTCAAAAGTGCTGTGATTCAGCATGTTGATTTGGAATAGGACTTCTGACTTACTCAATGGTGTCTTGTTCATAAATGAATATGTTAGCTGATCTAGAAAGACTTAAATTATTTTGAAATTTTTTTGAGGGTCTATTAAATTGCAAACATAGTATATTTAAGTTTATTGGATTACTTAGAAAGGAGGATCTTCGAATAGTATTTACTGGATGTTAGAAAGAGACTTGCACGTTAAATTGTACCTTTCCTTCTGTGTAATAGGCTCATTTATCACTGGAACTGCAAAGGGATAGCCACATGAAACAGCTCCTCCTCATCCAGGAGAGGTGGAAGAGGGCACAGCGGGAGGAAAGATTGAAAGCCCAGCAGAGCACAGACAAGGATGCAGCTGCCCAGCTTCAGGCAGCTCACAAGCCCTCTGCTGAGGATGCGGAGGGCCAGAGTTCCCTTCTTTCTCAGAAGTACACCCCTTCCACAGAGAAACACCTGCCTGAAATTCAGAGGGTCTTTGACAGGGATCCAGATACACTACTATTTCTACTTCAGCAGAAGAGTGAACCAACAGAGACATGCATTGGAAGCAAAGCCCCAAAAGATGATAAAACCATTATAGAGGAGCAGGCAACCAAAATTGCAGATTTGAAGAGGCATGTGGAATTCCTGGTGGCAGAGAATGAAAGATTAAGGAAAGAAAACAAACAACTAAGGGCAGAAAAATCCAGACTTCTAAAAGGTCCAGTAGAAAAGGAGCTGGATGTAGACGCTGATTTTGTAGAAAAGTCAGAATTATGGAGCTTGCCACCACATTCAGAAACTGCTACAGCCTCTTCAAGCTGGCAGAAATTTGCAGCAAATACTGGGAAAGCCAAGGATATTCCAATACCCAATCTTCCTCCCTTGGATTTTCCATCTCCAGAACTTCCCCTTATGGAGCTCTCTGAGGATATCCTGAAAGGACTTATGAATAATTGAAATGGAAGCCCGGAGAAGAGGTAAGAAGAGGAGAATACAACAGTACAGTTAACTCAGAAGGAAAAACAAAAAGGGAAAACCACATGCAAGGGTAATCCCGGAGATGCTTTGTTGTCTGGCTTACTGTGGAGATGAGGCATTGCCAGGACTAGGGAAACAGTCACTGTGAAATATGTCGCATATCTGATTTACTGACTAATGATTCCAGACTTGGCAGACACTAAACTCTTGGAGGTTCACTTTCTCCTGATACAAACCAAATGACTTTGTTGCTTTTCAAGCAACAATTGATTTTCTTATCTTCAGGGTTAAAACGTGTAAAAGTATGTTCTGTGTAATTAATCTATAATGCCATAAATGATAATGCAAAACCTAAATAATATGGTGGCCTGAGAAGCTGCCTTGTATTTGAAACCTGCTTTCTATCATGCATTGACTGTACGCATTTTGTTACGCACATTTTGTTTGTTTAATGAGGTGTGTACAACACACCTTTCTAGATGAAACTCTGTGTGCCACACTTTGCACTACTCATAACATAATGATAACCTCAAGACTATCAGGAGAAATATTTAAGTTTCCATTTTACGAACAAAGGAACCAAATTATTAGTTACGCTTTTTTTAAAAAAAATTACCAGTTTACATAATTAATCAGGGTGCATTTTAAGTTCTAACTTTTTTGTTTATTATATAATGCATCATTTGAAAATCCCAAGGAAATGTCCTTTTTTTTAAATGATGCATGAGTGGAAGTAATGCTAGTTGGAAGTGTTTGATTGTAAGAAATCAATAAAGTAATTTGTGTTTTATGTCTGTTGAATGTGGTTGGTAGTTAAAAAGCAAGTTATGTGGCTGTTGTGCTGTAAATTTTGAATATGAATTTGAACAGATTTGCTCAAATTTAGTGTATGACAGATTTTCTTCAGTAGTTTAGTTAGCTCTCCCTACAACTACCGTTAAAGAGAACACAAGTTCCTGAAGTTTTAATATGTCCCCAGCCACCTGTGATGGAACAGCCAACCCCAAAGAGCACGGAGGTTAGGACACTGCCATGGCGTTCTCTCTGCAGAGCCCAGTACCCTTCCAGTAGTGGGATGGGGAAGAGGAGGATGTAAGTGGAACATCTGGGTACGGGCTACTGGGTGTGTTAAAGCTTGGCTTTCATTTACTGTGTGGAATTGTGGGAATGACAGAAAGATGCATGAACACCACACTGCCTCCCCAAGGGGCAGGGGACAACTCGACTTGAGAGGGTAGGGTTAGACTTAACTGTCCAGTACTGAGGCTGGCAAAGTAGGATGAAATGAAGTGAGTACAGTCACCCATCTTGTCTCAGAGCAGATGAAACCACAATTCACTAGTTTCTTAAAAGTAAGAGTTCTCTAAAACAGTCCATCTGTGTTGCATCCCAGACTCATAATACTTGCTTCCTTAACCTTCCTTGATAAAACTTCAAAGTCTGTTCAAAAGTAAACTATTAGCCTTTTCTTTCTAAAAAGCTTTGTTAGATTTTGACACGAATGTTTTGTCAACCCCCTACCTTTCTGCCACCACCTTCTCTGGCCTGTCCATCCTGTGACTATGAGCAAGTTCAACATGTATTTTACAGGACCCTGTTCCATGTATTTCCTGTATCAGATACATGTTAAATGACTAATGTTGTGTTGGAAGCACTTGTGCTATTTAATAACTTTGTTTAATCTGATTCTTAAATTTTATGTGAGTCTTTTACTAGAACATATGTGCCTTTTGACCAAGACTACACCGTGCCCTTACAACATGCTGGTACAGTCTTTTCCAGAGAAAAATGCTTGTTTTCTTCAATTGTAACAACTAGCATGGCGACGTCCTAACTGGGGTTTTTAGGTGTTCTTGTGTCTTTAGCTTAAGGCACCAAGGATTTCGAAGCTTGCTTCCACTACACAACAAGGTACTGTGTGCACATGCAGGAAGTTTAAGGGTGCTGTCCTTCCTCACTGAGCGGTGACCTTTTGCTATTGAATTCCGATAACAAGGTGGTAGTAAAATGCCAGAAAGCCTGGTCCTGAGTTCTCATTTTCAGCTTTTCACAGAATTCACTTCTTTCAGAAAACTAGTAGTATGTAATTAAGAATTTTAGTTGCACTGCTATAGGACACAGGTAATCACCAGCTGGGAATCATACATAAGATGAAATAGGAAGAAGGTAGATCCAAAGTAATTTCTTCAAAGCCATTGTCTATCCCTGGCGTATTATCTAGATTATTAAAATAATGAGAAGATTTCATCACTAGGTAAGTCAATTCAAAATGTTAACTATATTATCTTGCTTTGAACAGCTCTAGATGTTTTTTTTTATATTAGATGTCATAATTTTTAGGACCCTTAAGACCTATTTATGAAGGAAAAATTGAGGCCCAAAAGATTGAGTTAGGTGAAAATGTTCATGAGATGAGGAGCAGAGCAAAGCAAAAGAGGTCTTTCCTAGGAGTCCTGGATTGTTTCTACTGTGCCAAACTGGTGGTTGAGTTGTCTAGTTTGCTTACTGTCAACTTTCTTTCCAGGTACACATCATACCATTGCTACACTGCTTTCCATGAAGTTCAGAGATACCTGGTGAAAACTGAGTTTGTAGAAACCCTAATGTCTATTTTCTGTGCTCCTTTCACTTACGGGGCTATTTAACTGGTTTTGTTTCAGAAGTCGAAGATAAATATAAGTGTGAGGTAGTCTGCACAGGGTATTTCTCTATTCAGAGTCAAGAAAAACTACTAGTAGACTGTCCATAAAGATCAGACGTGATCTTTACCATATTTTGTCATAATCCCATTGTAGCCTACTTGGAGACCTCTGTGGGAGCAAGTGCCATAATTGAGAGTACCTTCCAATTATTTGTCTATTTTTGTCACAGTTGGAGTCCTGTTAAGTCACTGTTGATCAACAGTGCCATCTAGTGGGTGGGGAGAAACGTTCCTGTTTATCAAGGGGGGTGTGGTGCACTATAGTTAAACATTTAGTTGGTCACTAGTAAAAAGTCCAATAATATTTACTCTAGTAAATATTCTCACGTTCGAGTGGCTTATAGATACGTATAGGAAAAAAAGTGTAATCCAAATATAGGCACCAGATATTTAATGTAAATCACCTTTTCTTTGGCCACTAACTGAAGAATCTAGTGTAACCTTCATGGGAGAAGTACCAGGATCAGAGGATCCCTGGAGCTTGCACAAGATCAGATGAAGCTAAGGTATGAAGATATTTGGGAGAAGCTCATGTGAATTGTCCTTCCAAAAGTAAGTAACATTTCCTATCTGTGGTTATGCAAGGCTAATTCTATTTGTTGGATCATAAAATTATTAGAAACAGTTGAAATGTTAAGAAAATTTTCATTGAAAAAGGGGTCACCGATCTTACTTTTGATAGAAGCCCTCCTCCCCAAAGATCAGTTGAGGGTAGTGGCTCCTAACTTGAACACCACGGAAAATGTATTCAACACCAGGAACAATACTAGGTGACCATAGGAGATTCTGACAACAGATTCAACAAGCCTGCTAATAGTTGGGAAGAAGTGAGTGGAAAATTTAGAACAAAATGCAGACTCCTAGGTAGCATATGTGAAAGCAGACGATGATGGACCAAAATGTCCTGAATGCACAGCAATTTCCAACAACTACAATTTCTGGAACTTGTACATTTCTTTTAAAACAACTGTCTTGGGCTCAGTCTAAATGAAAGAAAGCTTTCATTTCACTGGAATGGAATGTGAGAGGTCCACGCCACGTCTCATGATACATAGACATGCCGACTTCCCTAATGTCCTACAATTTTTTCTGATTCTGTGGCTTTATTGGTTTTAGAAAACTTTATGTTGTCCAGCTCTAGAGTTCTAGTTTTGAAATCACAAATTTGATTGTTAGCAAGGAATAGTTTCAGTGTAATGTGAATACTGTGCTAAGGAGCAGTTTCATCTGCAAGAGAAACAAATGAAACCTTAAACCAGGAAGCAAAATACACAAAACACTTGCCAGCTGCCTTTCTTGGTAACTGAGCCACAACTATCCACCTCTAGTGTAAATTTTCCTTCTGATTTCATAAGCCTTTCACCACCTCACAATCTCTCAACTCAAACCCTTCTAATGCCCACTTCCAGTTTTAAAGCAAACTTTCCATGTCTTTTTCAATATAAAGTGCCATATTTATTTGTAGTGGTTCTATTCTAAATAGTTGCAACTGCTACTGTTTTATTTCAGTGTATTACTGATACTTGTTGAATGTTATGCCCAAACCCATTTTTCTCGCTTTAAGTCTTACGGTTTTTACTGGGCTTTGCATGGTGTAGTGATTTTTAGGGATTAGTGGGATTCAATCTCCTTTCTCACAAGGTTGTAGGCTGGCTTTTCCCCCATATCTAGAATGCTTGTTAAAAAAATATTAAAGTATGTTTCCATAAAACAAAAGTAAACTATTTAAATCTTGGAGAAAGGGGCCGTACGTGCCACAGAGGGATTACCCATTCCCCAAGAACTAGAGGACAAAATAGATTGGCTAAAATTTCAGTTACCTGATTATGAAAAGCACCTCAGATCAGAAGGGTGTCTGATGTGAAAATAATTTGTACTTTAGAAATGGAGAGACTGCACTTCATGGCTGTGACACACCCTGGAAGATGGCTTTTGCATTAAATCCTTGAGAGGGGTTTGTCCACTTCACATTCATTTCCTACAAAGGCAGTTCCAGAAGTTGATCTTTGTGCCCTGTAGAATGAGTTGAAGAGTTAATTTTTATACTTCACATTTGAACACCTTGATTCTCAAACAGCTACTATTACATGGGTATGTCCACTTTGCTGTCCTCTTTTATGTTTGTTGAAGGGTTGTGCAAGTGCTGCCTCCTCCACAAAGCCTTGACCCAAAGCAACATGTGTGATACACTTTCATGTACTTTTAGTATTGGATGGAAGAATGCTGAGGGGATTATATTACCAGTGCCAAATATATGGTAGTGTTGAATAAATTCTCTTGAATAAATTGTAAAAGACAGCTCTGTCCTGCGATGTTATCTCCATATTGCAGCTGCTGTTTTGTAAGGCACAGGAGGCTGGAGGCAATCCCTGAATGTCCTTTATCATGAACTCCTTCCACTTAATAAACCTGTATGACCTACGCTTACACGGTTTCCCTCCAGATTCAGCAATGGCCTGCTAGGACCTGGCAGTTCCTCACTCTGCTGGTTGAGGACTTGACTAACCCTCCATGGGAAATCAGTTCCCATCCAATTTTGCACATCTTCATTCCTGTTCACTGATCTAGCTATCCATTTTATCTGCTCAAGTCAAAGCCCAGGGGGACAGGAAAGTAGTTAGCCTCTCTTGTCCTCGGAATATAACTTTACTCAAATGTAGTCCAATTCTGACCCCCACATGTAATGAATGTGTAGTGTTCTTGGTGTGTTCTGTTGACCCAAGGGCTGAGGTCTTTATTATAGATAAGACACAGAAAAGACCAACAATCCCGCGGTCGTTGCAGCTGTTGTCTCATTTACAGAGGGCTGAGCAGCCGGTCAGCTGTGAAAATCTCCCTAGCCACTTTGGATATAGTTGGTGATCCAGTGATCCAGAGTTTATCAGCATTTCATTCTTGTTTGAAAGTCATTTTGCTTTTATTAAAAAAGCCAGACTGGTTACTATGAGGCAAAGTACTTTATTACTCAGTTCCTGTACCTTCCATATAATTTTAAGGTAGAACATTCTGGGTTAATTTTTGTGCAACTAGGGATATCCTAAGTTTTGTAGTTAAGAAAGTTTGAATCCTGGTGGCCTGTAGCTTTCTATCTTGGCCCCTTGCTACACGCCAGTTCATAGTGCATAGTATATTAATTGGTTGTAGGATGATTAGGTAATCATTTTTTCCTCTACCATGGCTGACAATCCTCATCTGGTCTGAGAAAGCATCTTTGCTAGACTGGCATCTAGAAATAGAATATGTTGAATTGATAACCTACAGTATGTACACACACATACAAAGTAAAGGTATGAGAACAATTTTCTTCTGAAGCTCACCAATCTTACTCATTGGTGAACTTATTAAAAGTCCATTCGCCACCTGCCAAAAGTAAGTAAAAGAAATTTAACAGTGATTTGTTATGATCCCTAAATGTGTGGCAGAAGAAAAATGGATACATGTAATTAATCAGGAAAAGGAATAACATTTAGACCCAAATGATAGACTAAAATAGGAGGAACTTAAATGTTCAACACAAGTTTTTCTTTATAAAGTCTCCTCGATTTGAAGTTTTCAAATCACACATTAACACATCTCTCTCTCTCTCTCTCTGGACTAAACAGACATTTAGGTGTTTTCATATGTGAGGAACATCTGAACCAACCATATGGAAGTAGGAAACAAGGTAATGGTCAAGGTAATGGAGGAATTACTCCATTAGGGATCTCTCATCAGTGACAACTGTCCTACCCTCCAGAAGTCAAATGTCCTTAATAATGTAATCATGGTTCTCTCCCACTCGAGGCTTACCAAGAACAGGAGTCACTAGCATGGATTTCAGACCATAGATAGCATATTCTCATCGCACTGAGAGATGGTTGATTTGCTTTGAAACAAGCCATACTGCCTGTTTTTCCCTGCTTTGGTTTCAGCTTTTCTGTGGAAGTTGTAATATGATTAAAGATGGTTCAAACAATAGCAAGAGAAGCGAAAACTCTTTTGGATGAAAAACTCTTGGCAGACTTTAGGGGACCAGCAAGAAGTTGTCTACTCTAGATTTAGTACCTTGACTTTAAATGAATTTCACACCACAAATTAAATCAGACGGGACATATGAAAGCACTAAGCAAATACTCAGTGAGATGAGGCGCATTTGGAAACATGGTATTAAAAATTCAACCAGAGTCACAATCATTCAAAATAACTCCTTAAGCCATTTTTTTCTAGTAAGTAGTCAACTTCCCAATAACTCTTGTGCATTAATATGAAATGTATTCATTTACATTCTTGGCAGAATCTTGCCTGAGCAGAGGGTAGCACAATAGTTTACATGGAGCTAAAAGAATATAGATAACGGCAACAGGTTAAAAATGAACTTGCAAAGTCACACTTTTGTGTGCTTACAGATGAGAAGGCTATCCCCCTCGTTATCCTGCAGGTGTCAGTGGAGGGCTACATATTTCCAGTAAAATGGTTAAGACTCTGGATCTCAAGCAGCCAACTGTTACTAACCAGACATTAAACCATGTCTGCAAAGTAAAGCAATTTACTCAAATTATGCAGTAAAGAGAACTCATAATCAACCCAGGCTGATTGACTTTAGAATCTTCCCTGCCAAATGCTTACCCTTTCTCCTTTTCTCTACCTTGAACACGCAGTCAGCACCTATCTCTGCTATTTGAAACTGGTTACATACTCTTATAATCGCTGCTTGCAAAATTCACGTATGGGTTTCCCTATCAATTTAAATGTGTTAAAAAATAACCAATGTCGCTGTTTGCTTTGGCAGCACATATACTAAAAATCTTCAATGTTGGAGTTAACTGTTTACTTTTGTTAAGTTGGGCCACAGGACAAGTAAGTTGAGGCACTTACTTGTGATGGCCCATAAAGTCTGAACAAGCCGGTTTTTGATAAAGTCCTTTTAATGGAAAATGCAAAACCCCTTTCAACTTTAATGTACAAAGCCATATGTAACACTTGCACTTTAACAAATAAAAGCAAGCCAATGTTTTAAAAAAATACATCATTAAATGTATATATGTATATATTTACATAGCATATTAAGTTTAATATTTAGCTTTAAAAGTTCACATAAATTTTACCAAAATGAGACAATTTTAAATAAATTACACCTTTTGAAAATGTTTAATTGTACAGTCAATAGCTTCAACAAAATATTGAAGTGTCTGTATTTAGTATCTACTTTATATACTTTATATTTTACAAATTTTACAATTATTTGGCAGTAATTTTTGATTATGACATGAATGCTGTGCGATTCAGCAATTTCCCAAAATGCAGGCAATAGCTGGTGTTTGTGTCCTATTCTCACAGTAACTGTCTCAATGTAGTGAAAAATATCAGTTATTTTAGTAAACTGTACAAGGTCACATTTACACTTGATCAACAATATAGCATAGAATTTTGTATTTTTCCAAAAATAAATACATCATTTTAAATCTGGCATTTTCACAAACATCATATACACTATAGTACAAAAACAGCTACGAATTGCTGCTTTTAAAATTTAGCTTGCTTTAATAACTAACATGGAATCACAGGAGTTGTGACATATGCTATACTGCTGCGGTGTCAATAACAAATAGCTATTACAAATAGTTTCTTGGCACCGATGGTTTTCTGAAGCTTAAGTCAGTGTGCATACATAATCATCATTCAAGAGTAAGTAATCCCAGTTTAACAGTTTAAAAACATCAAACTGAACCACATCTAATTTTCTTCCATATCTTCTACTTCATCTTCATGTATCTTCAAAGCTCTCACCATTTCCTTGACTGCATGATATAAGATATTTTTAACCTGAAAGATAATTGATATTTCTAATTAGCTGAAGATATATTACAAGTGAAAATTACTAGATTAAGCATTACACTGTTTTAAAAAAATTGCAAATGAAAAGTTAAAAATAAAGGCCACTAAAAACCATACAATTAATGAATATTTATGTTCATCTCTGATCAGGTTAAGTAACGTGGCGAATAGGCAATACATGTTATGCTTGTAATAGATTCATTAGAAAATTCTCTTACCTGTAGCTTATCATCATAATTGATTTCTTCCTTCAAAAGTCTCAGTTCTTGGGTTAAATGAAATGACTGTACAAGATGTTCTGGAGACACAAAGTCCTCAGTTACCTGAATACAGCTGTGAAAATTCTGTACCTATCCCCAAAATAAAACAGTGAGATATAAACACAAGGAACACTCCCATCAGGGAATTTACTTTCCTTAAAATATCAAAAGCATTTCAAAGCAGATGACACTTTTGACAGTGAAAAGCATATTGTAGAGTGACTTTGTAAATGAAGTTTTCCAAGTATCTTTTAGAGAGGTTGGTAATCAGATCCTAAATTACCAATTTTTTTCAGGCAGTTTTTTTGGTATTACTTAACCAAACCAAATAAACCAAACCCATCATCTCTGAAGTAACTGTTTTACCAATCAATGCAGTGAAACTAGATGTTTTTTGTTGTTCCTTTGGCTCTCTCCATTTTAGTCATTTCACTGTTAATTTTTATACCTGACAGTATATTAAGGAAAAGGAAACTGAACCGTGATTATGTGTGAAGAACTGGGATGAAGACTTTATTTAGTTCAATTCAGGTCTACTGACCAACAGTTTTAGGATTACACTAGGATTATTTTGTGCCTTTCTTTCAAATCAACCAATTAAAGATACTCTTCAATTTCCTGTGGCATCGGTACAGTTTTGTTCAACAAGTCTCTCTCCTAAATGGTTTTCCCAAGAAGTCAATTAATGTATTATCTGTATTTGTTCAGCATGTACAAACTGCATATTTCTTAGAACTGCTTTCTATTAGCGCTCAGTAGAATGACAAAGGACCAAGCTCATGCACCTGAATTTTGTTTCCAGCCTGTGAAATAGTGGTGTTAAAAGAAATTATAAAATTCCTGGGGAAGGAGAAATTGAAAACTTTTGAAGTATGAAAATTGGGAGAACAAGAAAAGGGAGACAATAGAGGAAGTGGGGAATGGAGACTGGAATAAATCTACAGAGCAGATGCTGTATTTCAGAGCAGGAAACTAAAAAGGTTCAATGTGTGTTCCAAGATAAATCAGTAAATAAATGGCAACTCAACAGGAAGAAGTTCCTCTGAAGTTTAATAGACACATCAGTCCTATGTTAACTCATTCACACTAGCATAGTCTCCAAATGCCCTGTTTATGTCTTTCACTTATATGAACATGAAGTAGGGAGCAAGTCCCTCAAAAGTTCTAGCATGTGGCTTTTGGCAGATCTATGTCTACTGCTTTTATAATTTCTCTTCTTTGGGTTTTTTTTTTTTTTTTTTTTGCACATATGTCATTTTCCTTTGCTCTGGTCCATAGATTCCTTTAGCTCTTTCAGCATACCATCTGACTGAAAGTTTATGACTAGTAAATCTATAATGTCTGGGCTTCCTCAGGGACGGTTTGTTTTTTTCTGTAAATTTATTTTTTCCCTATGAATGGGCCATATCTGCCTGTTTTTGTGTATGCTTTTAATTTTTTGTTGAAAATTGGACATCTGAACAATACAATGAAGTAATCAGTCTCTCACTCCCTCAGGGTTTGCTGCTGTTGATTATTAAAGGCTGTGGTCATCCATTTGTTTTGTGACTTTTCCAAACTATTTTGCAAAGAATTTTCCTTGTTGAGTGAGGTCACTGAAGTCTTATCTCAGTGGTCTGCCAGATTATTTCCTTAAATGTCAAAAACCAGCTGCCCCTCTTTTCATTAAGTAGTCTGCCTGGTTGCTTATACATTTTGGGTTAGATTCCCGAGTTCTAAAAACATTGACTCTGTTAGTCTTTGCTAATTTATGGTTATTTAAAAATCATTTTTAGAATAGTCTTTTATTAGTACTTATAATGATGTTTACTAATGACCTCAATAAGATGAATTTTGCTTATAGATTTAAGGGATATTGTTAAGAGGCAAGGTTTATTTTATTTATTTTTTAAAGATTTATTTATTTATGTATACAAGAGCTGGGGTGTAGGCCAGAGGTATCTATGGGGTCGGGGGGGAGGAGTCACCGGAGACAGAGTAGGAAGCAGAACAGGCAAGACAGGAGAGGTCTGCTGGGCCATGTGGGAAGCTCCCTGGCTGGGGATTAAACTTGTGCTGCAGTGGCTGCAAATAGCTTCATAGTGCAGAGACTTAACCCCTTGTACCACTATGGAGGCCCGGCAAAGCTGTTTTAAAATAGAATACTTTTGAACTTCTACTTACCCCTTTTAGGTCATTTTTGGGGTCACATATATTTTATTTCCTTGCACACTGCCTTAAAGGATCAATTGTATTAAAAATAGGTAATGTTAAGAAAATGTTAATTCCTTTGTAGTCACCATAAGACAGTTATTATTTTGACACAGATTGCTATGTACACATGGTTTGTGAGAACTTAAGGAAGGAATGATTTTACTGGAGTCCTTTTAGTCATGAATACAGAGAATGTACAACTTAAAACACCCCTTTACAGACAGCTTCTACTCCCCAGCACTTCTCAAAGTGCTCACTCTGCTGACAAACCAAAGAACAGAATTTTGCTTCTTACTTACAACTGCTGGCCCCTGTCATATAGTTTATCATTGGGTGAAACAGTTTTTTGATAGGTTCCTAGGCTCTGTAAGGGCTTCCACTGTGTGATTTTCAAATTGTTGTCCACAAACAGCAACATCTGTATCACCTGGGCACTTGTTAAGAATGTAAAATTTCAGATCCTCATCAAACTCACTGAATCATAAACTCCTGAGGGTGGGGGCCAAGCAATCTGTGTTTTATAAATCCTTTCAGGAAATACTGACAGAGAAACACTGATTTAAGAATCGGGATTTTTTTTTCTTTTTTTTTTAAAAACTTTTTCAAAGTTTTTTTTTTTTTTAATTTATTTTTTTTTACATACAAGCTGGGGTACAGGCCAGAGGCATGGGGCGGCAAGAGGGTTCACCAGAGACAGAGTGGGGAGCAGAACAGGCAGATCAGAAGTACACTGCTGAGGGGAGCAGCGGGTGAGGCAGGAGAGGTCTGCCGCACCATGTGGGATTCTCCCCGGCTGGGCGTCGAACTCGCGTCGCCGCTGCCGACAGCTCCACAGCACAGCGCTCAACCGCTGCGCCACCGGGGAGGCCCAGAATCGGGATTATTTTAAGGGACACCTGCAATCTGCTGGAAGTAATGAAGCCATCAATGAGTTTTCAGAACTGCCAAGAAGTAAATAAATTGTAAATAATAATGCAACTGAGATCCAAGTAATAACATGAACACAGTTCTTAATTCTTTTGAATTCTCTCTCAAAACCTTATTATCACCACTTTTTGAGGTGGCATAATATACATATACCACTTTCAACAGAATACAAAGAGCGATGCTGTAATTACCATGCCACATAAAAGATGACAGAAATTCTTGTCTCTCATAGCTAGCTAGCAATTCTGTGCAAAATATGTAGCAGACAAATTTTTGTGTTGGGTCACTTAGCAATTTAGTGTCAGAGCTCAGAATAGAACTTGTCAGTCTAGGTCATACATGCTGCCTCAGTCTATTTGGCTAACATTTTTTGATCACAAATCAATTTTCTCCTCTACAGTTTCTACATACCTCATAAGAAAACACAGACATGTCCTGTTTTATGTACTTACGTATTCAATCATAATTGTAAGTTAGATTTTAAACCTAAATAAACTTTCTCAGTTAGCTAGAGTGGACATATATGGTAATAGGTCAAAATTTACCTATGTTTGTATAAAGAGCATTATGAATATGTATACACACAAGCACATAATGGAAAGTCATAATTTTGTTTTCAAATACACCTGTGCAAAAGTAACTTTAAACAAGTACCTCTTTTCAGACCTTCAGGCTTAATAAGTATCTAAGTATACTGTTTTACGCATGGGAGAGAGCAATGAAAAAAATGCAACAAATCTTGTACTCATGAAGCTTACTTACAACTAATGGGGCTCTAATTCTAATGGGACTCAAAAAACAATATAAATAAATTATGAAGCATGTTAGAGGGTTGTAGCTACAATGGGGTAAAATAAGAAAGAGAAAAATGACAGGGAGTTAGGGGGTACAATTTGCAGTTTCAAACAATGTATTAGAAAACATCTCACTGAGATGGTATGTAAGCAAAGTCTTAAACAATGCGAAGAAGTGGGCCTCCCTGGTGGCACAACAGGTGAAGCAAAGCACTATGAAGCTATCCAGAGTCACTGCAGCATGAGTTTGATACCCGGCCAGGGAGATTCCCACATGGCAAAGCAGACCTATCTTGCCCGCTGCTCCCCTCAGCAGTGTATTTCAGTCAATCTGCCTGTTCTGCTCCCCACTCTGTCTCTGGTGAATCCTCTCACCACCCCACACCTCTGGCCTATACCCCAGCTTATATGCATAAATAAATAAATCTTTAAAAAAAAACTGTGAAGAAGTTTAAAAATACCTGAGAGGAACAATTATTCCAGGGAAAATAATTGCAGGTTTAGCAATTATAAGGTTTAGCAATTACAATGGTCTTGGGGTGGAAACTTGCTTGGTGTAAGTGAAAACAGCAGAGGGTTGAGTAGCTACAAAGAGAAAGGGTAAGAGCAGTGGAAAAGAAAGATTGTGTGTGTGTGTGCACGTGACAGCATGAACAGGATACAAGCACAGATTGTTTAGGGCCTCTGTGAGGCTTTAAACAGAGTGATATGTAAACTAAATTTTTTAACAGAGTTGCTTTGCCCACTCCAGAAAAAACATGGTTCTTCTTTCTTTCTATCCCTAACAAAGAAGAAGCACCAGAATTTGTACATGCCTGTAATCTCTGGGTTAACAGTTGCTGTCTATGAGGAGAAGAACTGGGAGCAAAGAGAAAAAGAATGAATTGTTTACTATGAACCATTTTGTACTGTTTTTATTACTTAAATAATATGGATGTGTATTATATTTTCAAAAGAAATAGTATTTTAAAATAGTCTTCAAAAATTCTGGAACTGAATGTACATACGAAAAATTGAATCTTGACTCATGCTTTGCATTACATATAAAAATTAACTAAAAATAGATTATAGCTCTAAATCTAATGCTGACAACTATAAAGCATCTAAAAGAAAATTCAAGGAAACACTTTCGTGATCTGGGGTTATACAAAAAAATTTTCAGATACAAAAATAAAAGAATGACACATCAAGAAAAAAACTGATGATACTAAATGCATACTCACATGTTTGAAAACAAAACTGACAATAATAAAGACAAGGAAGTAGAGGAAAAACAACTCACATATATGGTTTTGGAGAATAGAAAATGATACAACCACTTTGGAAGTTAGTCAAACATTTATTATATGATCAGGCAATCCCTCTATCTCATATTTACCCAACTGATATGAAAACCTATGTTCTACAAAAATTTGTATGTGAACGTTTATAGTAGTTTTATTTTTTTGTGTAGAAGAACTGATGTGTAGGCCAGAGGTGCGGGGGTGAGAGGATTCACCAGAGACAGAGTGGGGAGCAGAACAGGCGGACTGAATGAAGTACACTGCTGACGGGAGCAGCGGGCAAGACAGGCGAGGTCTGCTGAGCCATATGTGGGTTAGCTCCCTGTCTGGGGATCGAACTCAGGCCCTTGGTGATAGCTCTAAAACTTAACCCCTAGGCCACCAGGGAGGGCTTATAATGGCTTTATTTTTGCTTTAAACTGGAAACAACTTAAATATTCTTCAGTTTGAATGAACAAACAAAACTTCATTTATGTAATAAACAACTTACCCAACAATAAAAAGGAACCAACCAACTGATATGCACAATATGGATACAACTCAAATATTAAGTAATAGAAAGGCTACATATTGTAGGATCTGACTTATATGACCTTGTCATAATGGTAGAACTATACAGACAAAATAGTATGTGGCAGTAGGAAAGCTGGATGGAAGAAGGTACCTAAAAAGGGACAGGAAGGAATTTCCTGGAGTAATGTTAAGTATTATATAGTTCCATTGTCTTGTTATTTAAATATATGTTTGTCAAAACTTACAGAATTATACACTGAAGAAAAAAAAAAACAAAACACAGTATGTGTAGTGAATCCCAAATAAATCTGAATCATAAGTGATACAATCAAAAAATAAAATAAAAAGAAACACAAAATACTACCATCCCTGAAATGATAAAGTAAATCTAAGAGAAAAATACAATTTAACAAACAATGCATTAACTTAATGAATACTTTTTTTTCTGGGACATTATTACAGAGAAAAAGATACATTATTGTAATGTTTATATTTTACTATCAGAAATGACATCTGTAATCTAAGAATGATAAATCTAATCCTGAACTTGTCATCTTAAATTCATCATGAAAATGCAAGGAATACTTGTGTTTTTATCACAGTATCATAAATGCTTAACAGGTAGTAAATGCATGTACCATTTTGTAAAGTGTGGGAAATCTTCTCTGTTAAAAGTACACACATCAGATATATCTTAATCACCATGATACTGAAAGATAAGGAAGCACTTAGTTATTACAGGGGTTAAACTGGACTGTGGTAATCCCATTCTGCTAATAGGAATCCACTGTATGTGTCTATTGCAAGTTTCCTTTCCTATAATCTATTCTGTGACATTCTTTCAGGCACACAGTCAAGTCACAGAAACAAAGATTAGGTGTTATTTTAATTTGTGAGTTCTGTCAATCAATAAGCTGTAAAAATTATACACCATCTTTCTTTGGACAAACTAATGTTACATTAGCAAACTGAAGAGAAGTACTAAGTAACATTTAAAGCCTGAATTATGGAAGTCTGGCCAATAATTCATTCTAATAATAATTGGTATCTTAGAAAATGTATTACCGCTAAGCCTTGAAACTCCTCCTCCTAAAATTTGAGTATATTTTTCCCTTACAAAATGGCTTAAAAATCAGATTTCAATCCACTGAATCAGATATGACACAAAAATTGAAATATGGTGCTTGTTAATAAAATAACTTAAATTTACTTAATATGCCATATCTCTTTAAACACTGGGAAGCTATTTTAGTGATTTCCTAATGGAGACTAGTTATTTTGTTTTTTCATTTTTGTCTATATAATTAAGTTAGAATAATTATTTTTAAATTGGTTCTTCCAGTAACAGGTATATTTGAATTAAGTTTTCATGTACCTGATGAAGTGCTCCAGCTGGCAAGACAATGGCATCACCAAGGAACTGAATTAGAGTGCAGGTTCTGACTCCATATTCTTCAAGCAGTCTTTGGCGGAGCTTTCTGTTCACATACCAACTTTGGTCACGTATTGGATCATGTTCTGGTAGAATTTCAAGGCCTTGTTCTTTTGAAATCTGTATGAATTAAAGTAAAATTAGATACCCCAATTTAAGTAAAGGGTATGTAGATACTATTCAGTTAAATTTCATTTTTCTTCACGTCGTTTGTTCTCAGAATTGTATAGGAACAATGACTGCACAAAAGTTAATATCGAACACTGATAGGCTGTTAAAGTGACTCACACTCCCTCACCACCTCCTTCTCCTATGAAGTTTTTATCCATTTGGTTCCTTCTTTGCAACTGTTTTAGCAGTATAGCACAGACAAAGAAAAATTAGTTTAGCAGATTTTTTTCCTAAAAAGACAAACCATTCATATATATCATAAAAATTTCTTGACCCTGTTCTTTTTAAAAGTTAGGTATAAAGAGAAATGTCTTTATAGCACTACATTCTAACTCGTGACAAATCAATTTATAATGTTTTAAACTAAAATACAGGTAGATATTGGGGGTAAGACAGTTGGTACAGACAATATGTAGCTCCTTCGTGTTACACTGACCACAGGGACAAACTCTAAATCCACCCAGGAAAAAGATGAAATATAGTAAGAAAAGCAGCAATGATGGTTCCTTAAAAGAAATCCCTATAATTACAAAATTTAGAAAATACTTGAGCAATGGGCTTGAACCAATAATTTAACGTTTACCTATTACTTTCATTCAGAGTATCCAACAACTAAGTTAAAGGGAAGATTACTCAAAATTTAAGGTTAGAGGAATTTCCATTCTGGGAGAATAGGATGCTTGGCTAGGAGTCCTGGGGAGAGGCCCAAGATGGCTCCAGACAAATTATTAGCAAAGATTGGCAGAGTCCTGTTCACACACTTCTATTGGCACCTTCATGGCCCCAAGTCTGTCAAGCACAGGGGCCTGGGTAGACATCATGGTTCCAGCTTGTTGTTGGCTTGCAGAGCTTTGAAACATCATGGTTCTATGCCACTGGCCTGGTGCCTGACACTCCACATTGAGTCTTCCTAGTCTTCCAGCTAGGAAGGAATGTGACCCTAACCCAATTAAGTAAGGGGAGGTGTTTAGAGTGAAATGCTAGCTAAGCAGAATTCAGGAATGCTTGTTTCAGAGCAAATGTTCTGGGAAGGGAGATGAGGATATCTGGGAGAGGTGTCCTGGTATACAGTGGGAGGATGTAAGTGGGGGAAAAATGAGGAGGGGGACCAATGATGTGAGGAGGGGGACCAATGATGACAGCACTAAGAGGCAAAGTAGCTTACTCACTCAGGTAGCTGAGCTAGAAGTGGAAGTCCAGAGAAGCATGAGTGGCCACATGTATTTAAAAGGTAAGGTAGAAGGCCTCCCTGGTGGCATAGTAGACCTCTCCTGCCTCTCCCGCTGATCCCCTCAGCAGTGTATTTCCATTGATCTGCCTGTTCTGCTCCCTGCTCTGTCTCTGGTGAACCCTCTCACTACCCCATGCCTCTGGCCTGTACCCCAGCTTGTATGTATAAATAAATCAATCTTAAAAAAAAAATAAAAGGGAAGGTAGAGGAAAGGGAACCCTTGTACACTGTTGGCAGGAATGTTAAACAGCATGCAGATTTCTCAAAAAATTAATATACACACTATATGACCCAGCAATTCTGCTTTTGGGTATTTATCCAAAGAATAAGAAAATACTTAACTCAAAAAGATATCTGCACCCCTATGTTAATGGCAGTACTATTCACAATAGTCAAATTATGGAAATAACCTAAGTGCCCTTTGACGGATGAATGAATAAATATGTGGTATATATACACAATGGTGACAATATGGATGTATCTTGAGGGGATTATACTAAGTGAAATAAGCCAGATGAAGACAAAAAACACATGATGCTACTCCTACGTGGAAAATAAAGAAACAAGCAAACAAAAGCAAAGACAAATCCTTAGATACTGACAAGAGAATAATGTTGGTGGATAACTATACTTTCAGTGGTGATCTTATAGTGTAGTAGGTATATACAAATGTTGAAATATAAATACAGCTCTAACCCTGAAACTTATACTATAAAACTATATTGCTTCAGATTAAAAAAATTTTAGTTCATTCAAGTATCAGAGCAATCAGATGTGACAGAGTAGAATTATTGCCTAGGGTCCAACAGTCAAAAATATCAAATTAAAACAATAAAAACCCTACCTTGTTCGGATATTTTTTCCTGTAGTTTTTTTTTCATTGAAGTAACATTGGCTTATAATACACGGTTTTATGATACAAAATTAATTAATCATTAATTTTCACTAAAGACAACATCTAAGTCATCAACAGATTAGTTCCTTATTATGAGGGGCTGGGGAGTACTAGCAACTGAAAAGAAACTGCCATTCAAAACCTAAATGAAACTGGCTTTAAAAGGAGAAAGAGAAAAGAAACTGACTTTCAACGACAATAACAAATCCCTTCCCTTCTTTAAGTATAAATAATTTAATAATAATTTTATATTTTTGAATGCCAAATCAAGCTGCATTAAAAATAAGGTCTTGCTCAAGGTGAAGAGATAAAGGATTTGCAACTTATATTATACCTTTTGAAGAAATTCCCTTATCTTGTCAACATCTTTCCCAGCATAAATATGCCATAGAGCACCAGGTATTTCACTTGAGTCCTTCAATCGTTTTCTTAATATGTCATCCAAATCTTCTTCCTCAAATTTTTTGAGTATTCCTGACACACAGAAGAATATTATCAAATTGGTTAGTAAAGACTACCAGAAAGCCCAATGTTCTAAAATTGGTTTAATAGAGTAGCATAATGCCTGACTAGGTAAGACTCCAAAAGATGGGGCCTCCCTGGTGGTGCAGCGGTTGAGCACTGCGCTGTGGAGCTGTCGGCAGCAGTGATGCGAGTTTGACGCCCAGCTGGGGAGAATCCCACATGGTGCGGCAGACCTCTTCTGCCTCACCCACTGCTCCCCTCCCTCAACAGTGTATTTCTGATCTGCCTGTTCTGCTCCCCACTCTGTCCCTGGTGAACCCTCTCGCCGCCCCACACCTCTGGCCTGTACCCCAGCTTGTGTGTATAAATAAAGTCTTAAAAAAAAAAGACTCCAAAAGATGAGATAAACCAAGTTACACATTAAAACTATTAGGACAAAGCAGAGAACAATGACTCTGTAACTGGGGACAGAACAACTATAACTTTCCCAGTTCATTTGTTTTTTGCAAACCAAGGAACAAGAGATAAAAACTCAAGAATTTCTACTCTAATCTGAATAACTTTCTTCTTGATCCAAAGGGGTGGTCATAAATAATAATTTGTACTCACACAGTATCTGATAACTTACAAGGGACTTTTAGGCCTCTGTAACTATTTAGTGAGGTAAGTAAGGACTATAACCTCTATTTTATGCCTAAGTAAAAAGGTTCAGCAAGGTGAAGGTATTTGCCATAATTAATAAATGGCAAAGCAAAACATCTTCTAATTAATTCCTGGGAAGTCTTGCATATTATCATGGTTAATCTACAATATAATCACATGTAAATGTTTCGCGCATTGTGGTTTTGAGGAAACACCATACCACCCTTCCAAAATGCTGACTAACTAAAAGCACTGAAAATTACAGAAGAAGGAAGTTAATGGTGGTTAATCTCTGAAGTTTAGGACTAATTATTCCCCCTCACCCCCCAAAATACTAATTTCACTACTGTGAATAATTTAAAGAAATATTCTTTTAGGAGAAAAAAAATCTATTGCCTGATACACAAGAAATTCATTAGATGGTTTCACAGTAAAATTTCATTTAAAGTTTGTTATAAGGATTTTTTAACTTAAACATTAAATGTTTTTACAATGTGCCAGATACTGTCCTAGAATGTTGATAATTAGAGTTAACATCTTGCTCATTACAGATCTTAATCAATGTAGGCAGATAAAGCATGAATATCATATCATGGTTAAGTGTAATCAAATGAGTATATAAATGCACACAAAACTGATTCAGTCTCAAATGTTATGTATTTGTAACCTGTGTTTATAATATTCATATAATTATAAGTTAGAAACCTTAGACTGATTTTCTAGCATTTTTTCTTCAAACTTTACTACTCTGAATTAAGAAAGGGTAGTGGATCATAAGGAAGAAAATGACTGTTGGGGTAGAGAAAGTTTATTATGTTTAATGAAAATCTGTGGGGGAGGGGAAAAGTGACAAGTTGAGCTACACTTAAAAGGATGAATATAGGACTGTGCCAGGCAGACAAGGGAGTTAGGAGACATTGTAGGTGAAGGAAAAAATATGATTTAATTAGGCCAATATTTCTTGGTGCATTTTAAACATTATAGTTGTGACCACCAATAAAAATCAGCCAAAAAAATACAGGTAAAAAGGCAAAGATTTAAAATATTGATGAAAAAAAAAATTCACATATTTTCACAAAAGACCAAATAGGCTATGAATGAGGAATGGGAGGTACTCAGGAACAATGATGAACAAAAATGTTCCAGCATATAAGGACATAAAAGAACAACAGTGGGAAAAAAGCAAGTGCATCCTTCTATAACTATGAGGTACAGAAGAGATAATTCTGTGAAATCATAAGCTTTTAAAGGATAAGTAACATGAAACATGATACTTCTATATTAGAGCTGGGGCTACAAACCAAGTGTACTGACTTTTAAATACTCGGGAGTGGGGGAAGCAAAGAATATTTATTTATTATAATCAATAGAGTCTGCAAAGGGAGCTAAAAAATGAGTTCTAACTTTGGGGGTAATTTAGCTTATGTATTACAGAAGCCATGAAACACAAAGAGAGTGACTACTATGAGTGATCAAGTCCACAACACTGAGCCAGTAGGCTATATATACATTCTGGATATAGAACTGATATAAGAGGTGACACCAGATATAAAACTGATATAAGAGGTGGTCAGAAGTCATGTATAGAGAAAGCACAGGTACATACAATAGAAAAGATGAGAAGGTCTGTAACTCTACAAAAGCTTACAATTCTCTGAGATGTTAACAGTCAAATGAGTAGTGTCACAGAAGCCATGACCAGTATTTGAAAAGGTAGTGATTAACACTGACATTATAGAGGGGCAAGTACTAAAAACAACTACAAACCCCCCCCAAAAAAAACCATTAAATTATCCAGTTTTGACTGGAATTGTGTGTCTTAGCAATAGTAATTTCAGTTGGGGCGGCAGATAGACTCCAGCTTGCAGTGAATTGAACAGGAGGTGACAGGGCAAAACATGTATTTATGTGGGCAGGAATAACAGGACAGCAGTGAGGGAGGAAGAAAAAAACGACTGAACAAGAGTTACACTTGTGACAAAGGAGGAAGAGTCTAGAGTGTTTCTATTTTGAAGAAGCCAGTAGAGAGAAAGTTCAAAGACCTACGTTTGTAAAGAAGATAATAACTGATTGAACAAAATTTCAGTGAGAAATCCAGTGGATGGAATTTAAAAACTATAGACTGGATAGAAAGGTTATTTCTACCAAGGAGAAAAGCACCTTCTGATGCTAGAGGGGGAAAAAAAGAACACTGGAAACATAATCATCACCCCAGGGTTTAGTTTCTGATCTTCAATAAATGTTTATAGATAAGCATAACATTTTATTTTCATAAACATAATATTTAGTGACAGAAAAGGATCAAATAAAAATACTCATTTAAAAAATTCATATTCTATCAAAAAACGTCAAGTTAACCAGTTACTCTTTAATAAAGACTAGAAAATACTTATAGCCACATGTAATTTTTTTGTAATCTTTTTTGTTAACTCAAATGAGGCTGATGTTCTGGATAATACTAGTATGTGTATTCAACTGTTATGCCAAAGACAACTATTATTTAAGTTTTTTTACCTGCTTTTGAGAGAATGCCATTTCCTTTTGCAATGCCGACATAGACTAAAATATTTACCACATCAGAAACTTCAACATGGAGATTTGTTGTTCCTATATCATGATCTTTAGCAGCAGCTACACCTGTGTGTAAAAACTTTACTTGTCAGAATACCTCACATATACTGGAATTTCTTACCCAAACCAACTCTATGATAGCAGTTTAATTGTAATTTGAGTTTTAGTCTTCTTGTCAAAATGCTTGCTTTTCCCCAACCCATAATCTATGAAAATTGCTATAAAAATCAAATTAGTAAAAAATGTAAATATTTTACAAGGAGTTAGCAGGAACTTAAATATATATGGACTATTAATTCCAAATATACTACTTAATAAATAATTGATGGATTAGAAGATTTAATAGAATCTAAAAGCCATTAGATGACTTATCTTTGCATAAATAGTTGAAATTCCAAATAATTCTCAGTTGAAAGAAATACATATATACACCTACCATAAGCACTACACAACCTGGGTCCTAGATCTGGACGCACAAAAAATCCTGGCAAATGAGAAGCCAAATTGAATTTTCCCTCTGGATTACAATATTCTGGCAATGGCAGACTTTTTAAAAGATCTTCATATCTGAAGAATAATAACATCACCATTTTTTAAAATAAAAATTTGCATTTTTTAAAGTGCCTTCAAAATACATAATTTTCAAGTTGCTCAAGGTAAACTTTCCTTAAGGATTTCTAACAGTTAATACTTTCCTTGACGTCATTCAAAGATTAAATGAATATACTACACAAGTACAGAAGTGATTCTGACTAAAATTGTAATTTGTTTCCTAATCACCATCGAAAACTCAAAACTCCAAGGGAGGTTCCAAATGGAGCCCCAATGTCCTTTGACAAGAGCATTGGTTTCTTTATTGCCTAACAAAGACTTTCCTTTGGAAGACAATAGAGAATTGATTTTGATTTTTAGTTATTTATTTTTAATTGAGGAAGACAATGCCTAAAGGTCACATTTGTTGTTACTTATCCTACTTATCTGGGGATAAGTTCAACTTCAAAAAGCTTAGATTCAAAATAACAAGTTCCCAAAAGATATTACCTTGCTGGCATCATAGCCTTGAAGTCTTCTCCTGACGGGCAATCTTTCAATTTTAGAACAACCGTTTCTCCATTTTTTGTTTTCTGCCGTTCTGTAAAGAAAATTACTAATAATCTGTCTTTTTATTTTAATATTTGGAGAGGAAGAAATGGAAAATGAATGATGATTGCTATACAGTATATAATGAATGCCTGTTTAATGACTTCATTTTCTTAATCTCAGGTAATAATAGGACTTTTGTTTCTTATATACACAGCTAGGACATATTGGGACATGTTGAATTACTCACTTGGAATACTACAAAAAAAATTCTATCTGTTAAGGAAATCACTTTAAAGTTGCTGAAATTACAGTCTTACATTTTTACTTTAAATTAAACAATATAAATGGCTTATTTATTTCAAAGGAAATTAGGGTGGAATTACTAAGACCCAATTTCTTTCTACAAGTTCCTATTTCCTTTTATATAACAAAAAATCCACAAAATTTTCAAAATTTAAATATCTGTTTAAAATCTGAACAATTTATCATTGGGGTGATATATTTAATTAAGAAAACAGTAAAACAAATCAAAAAACATACTTGAAACTTCTTCAAAACCATCCCAGAATTCCTTAACATTGGCATTTGAAATAATGCTGTCTTTGCAGTTAAGGAGATCAGCTTGATGGTCTCCGAAATCAAGACTGATGGATTCCGCCTTCCACAAACTTATGTTCATTTTCTTATGCACACCAGAAACCACTGCAGGCTTATAAATAAATGAATAGATAACAGTTAAAAAATATATAAAGACTCCCAAAATTTAAATATACATATCATAAAATGGGTAATATGTTAAGTTTCAGGACTAGTGAGAAACTCCGAGAGTAAAAAAAGACTAGTGAAAATATTCTCTGACCTGGAAAGATGTTCACAGTAAGAGAAAAGATAATGAAGGAATACCGTGCTGCATATACAGCTATTTCTGCAAGTAAAATACTGGATGTGTAGAAATTTTCAGGAAAGTGAAAAATTTATACTACAAATTTCATTTCTAGGCAGTAGAAATATGGATCAACATTAAAAGTAAAAATTTCTACGATTTTCATTAGTGTAACAAAAATGCTTGTAATGTATTAATATTTTAATAGCAGATTGAATCTGCTAAATGGACTAAAATACAGTATGTCAAATATGACAGGGAACAAATCTTGTAAACATGACTATTAAAAATCTGTTGACTGACACATCAAAAACGTATTATCAAATAATCTTTCTCCCCTGTTGATTCATATATGTTTGGCAAAAAAAGAGAATTAGACAATTATCATGATAACTCTTGATATTTTTGTCATTTTGCTTCTAACTCCATATGTGTTAAGTACTCTCTCTCCCCATTATTTCTATTAAGAGAGCTTCAGTTTCACTAAAAGTGTACAAAAATCAGCTTCAAATACTCACTTGTGGCCTCCCTGGTGGCCTAAGGGTTAATTATCAGCACTGTCACTGCCCAAGTCCATCCCTGGCCAGGGAGCTAACCAACATGGTGAAGCAGACTCCCCCTGTCTTGCCTGCTGCTTCCTTTAGCGGGGCAGTTCAGTAAATCACCTGCTCTCCTCCCCACTGTGTCAGGTGAAACCTCTCACCCCCTGCACCTATAGCCTTCACTCCAACTCTTCTACACCAAAATTAAAAAATAAGTACTCACTTGTCCATGTTTCCAGCATTCCTTGAAAAGCTTCCAATTATTACTATTCTTATAATCCTTAAGCCATAAAATATGCTTCTCACAGATCCAAGAATGTGGTATATCACTGTGTAATTTACTGTTTTCATTCATGGCACATTTTCTGCTTTCTTTAGGCTCTTCTTTAAGCTCTGGTTTTACGTTTATCTTAGAAGCTTTATTGGGTGGAATTTTGTTTTCAACAACTGAAGCAATTATGTCATCAAGAATGTTTGGCATAGTCCTTCCACTTTTACTACTCTATTAGGGAAAAATATATATTTTGAGAGATTTTTAAACTTTCACATTCAACTACTATGAACACAGCAAACAATCAACATAAATACACATGCAACCAAGAATATATAATAGTATCAGTAGATATGGATCTCTATTCCTTACAATGTTTCTGATGGGGAGCTGGGACAGTTAGAAAATTAGAGGTCTCAATTTGAGAAGTTACCTTATTTGTAGAAACTGTAAGTGTGGCATTCCTAACTTTTAATATTGTTTAGGACTAGAGGCAGAGGGGAAAGAGGGAAAATACCAGATATACTTTTAAATGCCACTAAAACTTACATATACCCATGCAGTTATTTTTTTTCTTCTGGCAAAAATTTCAAACAAAAATTGACTTCTAAACATTTTACGTAATAAAACATTCACTACCACATGTTATCCCCACCCCCACTCCCCACTAGATATATTGCTTTCAAATTCTGAAGGGGTACTTAAGGCTCTTCTTACATCAAAATGCTATATTCCCAATCTTTTTTCACCTAGGAAAACAGATCAAAATCTTCAGTTTTTTAAGTTATAAGAGCTATAATGAAATTAGGGTCATGTCTAATAATTTGGTATAATTGATTTCATTTGCAGCTACTGTGAGGCTCACCGTCAATAGTCAATCCTCCAAATAATTTTAATTTAAGGCCTATATGGAAAACAAAAACTTGGCATCACACTCACTGGAGTTCCTGTTGAATACACTGGTGCAAAAGCAATGCCTGCATCTGTAGAACCCACACGTAGTTTGCCAGCTGTTGTGGTTAGCAAATCCCTTAAAGTTGAGACTTGTTCATTATTCTGGGACACGGCGGGTGGTGTACTGCTGTTTGGAGAATCAGGATTGTCCTGTTCCTTCTCTTCTTTAATTTGCTTGTCAAGGGTAAATTCTTTGTTTTCTGAAATAAAGATTAAAATAAAATTAAGCATGATGCTAAAGTACAGACAAAAAGTAGCACCTTGCATCATACAGTGGGAGGTAAAATCTGATGTAGTAGTGATTATTCCCAAACACACACATACAATGGAGTAGGTCCTTCAAAATGGAGTCAAACAGATTGAACATGAAAAGACATTCCTCTATTTGTCACGAATGAAAAATGCTACTGCTAAGATAAGCAGAAAGTATCTACAAATTTGCCTCAGTGGTCTTATTAATAGGCTCATTCAAAAATGATTCTGTAACTAATTTTAATAAAAATACAGGGAGGATAGTTCCTATTAAGAAAATGTTTAAGCCTAGCCATAATGTAAAAGTCAAAAGTAAATTGTTGTCAGTGAATAGTAATATATATTTAGATTATTCATTATACTTACCTTTTTTTTCCTCTCTGGCCTTCTGTTCAGCAAGATCTGCTAGCCAGTGCAGTGGTGACTGAGATTCTGGAGGAGTTAACTTGCTGTCTGTGCTTACATCACTCCCTGGGCTGCTGTTGCCATTGCTGTCGGGCTTCTGAGTGGTATTCTGCTGCTGAGACTCAGGCATGCACAGAGAAATTTTATTACTGTGATTAAGAACATTCTGTAAAACCTAAAAGACAAGAACAACTGAGTTTTTAAAATATGAATTCTTCAATTATTCAGAGTAAAAGTAGTTACAGGAGTTAGCCATTGCTAACTCATTATCCAGTAAAATAATTTATAAAACAAGTCCTAAATTGGATTTCAACTATCAGGCTAATTAATTTAACCATACATTTTTATTTGAATAATTCAAGATTTCTACTCACTTGAGATACACCATTCATTGTAGGAAAATTTCCACCAACTTGTATATTCTGTTTGTTAGTACAATGACAATGGGATTTAATACCATATTTTTCTCTAAGACTGTGCATTGCATCTAGAAGATCTGTTAAAACTACAAAATAAAATAGTGGTTAATAAAAAGGATACCCCTAGTTAAGTTTATAAATTTTTTTTCTCGGAGGTTTGCTTGTGCCTTTTCATTTATCTTCTATTGTTTTCCTCTTTATCCTTACCAAATTCATGCTCTCAAATTTTTTACCTCTTAAAAATTCAGTATTCTCAAAAAAAGTAAGATTTCATCATAACTCGTAAAAGTTTTCTCATTATACTCTAGTTTTCCCTTTTAAAAATGTTTTCTCTGTGACTTTTTTCACTGAGGGTAGGCTTATCTTGCTAGCTTCGTCACAGAGAACTCTGATAACCAAGGAAGAACAATTCAATATTAGATAAACCTTACCTTTCCATTCTAGTATACTCCTACATACTCTTAAATAATCTTGAGCAACCAAGAACTGTTATTCCATTCAAATAAATAATGTATATATGTACTTACCAGAACCCGGTATAATTTGAGTTGGCATTAAATGTTTGTGATCATGAGGTTGTCCTTTCACACACTTCATCCAGGCATACAGTTCTTTATCTATAAGATTATAATATTTTACAATGATTTTACATTAAGATTGATGGCTTGCATATAAGTAAGTCAACAGTTATATGAAACTTAAGAAAACAAGATAGCACTACCATTTTGAGAACTTTATAAAAACAGGAGACAAAACTGGTATTCCCTACAGTAAACTGACTATTCTTTATCGTCATTAATTTATTATTTACCTCTATCTTCCCTTTCTTATTCTATCTTTTCTGTAAATAATTCCCTTTAGTTGATTAGCTATTTTTCTATGCTGAACAGTGCTTTGGCTTGATCTTAATACACTAGACTGATACATCAGTTTGAAGCAAACTCAATTTTTTCTTTTATGCCTTAGACACATACAGAAACTGTCATGAGACCTATAAAAAAGCTGCTGCCAGATACGTAATATTTAATTGCTATTATAGTCAAAGAAGGCTGCAGACCTGGAGTTGCAAACACAAGGCATAGCATATGGCATATGTTACATAGGAAAATACCCAGTATCTTGAACTCAAGGAGACTTTCTCTACAAATTTAGTAACAATGACAGCCACTTATGCGATTACAAGGCCTTCAATAAACACCACAAAGCTCATTAAATTCAGCATAAAAAGATATAGAACTATATTGTGTTATGAAGTCACAGATTAAATAAAATTCAAATTCAGTCTAAAACTGGCTTTTTTTTATAAAAAAGGTTCCTATGGGGCCTCCCTGGTGACACAGGGGTTAAGGTTTCAGTGTTATCAAGCTATCACCAGCTACTGTAGCATGAGTTCCATCCCTGGGCTGGGAGCTAACCCACATGGTACAGCAGACCTCTCCTGTCTCGCCTGCTACTCCCCTTGGCAGTGTACTTCAGCTGACTTGCCTGCTCTGCTCCCCACTTTATCTCTGGTAAAACCTCTCAGCGCCCCCTGCATTTCTGCCTCACACCCTAGTTCTTGTATGTATAAATAAAAATAAATCTTGAAAAAAAAATTAAAAGCTTCCTGATGTCTTACCAAAGTCCACATAATAACCTGCAAATGTTTCCTAATTGCTTTTATTTTAGACACTTATGTTGAATACTGCTAAAATATAGTCAATTTGAGTTTATTAAGAGGATACATAGATAACACAAAATAAGCATACAGGCTATACTAGTGACTAACAGTACCTTCAAAACTAACAATACCATGAGAATTGACAGTAACACAACTATTTAGATTTACCATACGTAACTCTTGTTCAAATAAGGATTCATTTTATATACACATACAATATAGTAAAATACAACAAGTTAAAATTAATTTCCTTTAATTTGGCAAAAGAAAAACAAAAGTAATATAGAATGAGGAATCCAAAATAGTTGTCGCAAAGTTTTATAACAATGCAGCTGGTTTTATCACCTGAAAATAGTCAAACATAGTTTTATGGTTTTGGAGATACTGAAATGCCTAAGATGCATTCCTTATTATGCATTTCTTCACATTTAACAAAACTTTCTTTGTCTAATGTGTTCATCATGAAGGGAGGTAGAACACACACACCCCGCCACAATAAAATATTATGAATGAGTGCCTCTAAAGAAAATGAGCATTATAAAGCATTTCAATTTATAGTTATAAACTGACCTCTGGAACTCTTCCTTTCCTTTGCCTTGTAACAATCTAAGCAGACCACGAATCCACATTTTTGGCAGACCCAATGAATGTTAAACAATGTTGCTTCACATGCATCACACATCTCCCGAACTCCTCTTACTGCTCTTTTCCACGCAATTTTGGCTAAAATGCAGAAAATAAACGTAAAGGCAAACATGCTTTTCTCCTATACAACTCTGACTGAAATATAGCAAAAACAAAAAATAAAAGGAAAACCAAGAAAAGAAATTTGAAGTATGTGCTAACTAAAGACAAATAGCATATTTCTTAAAGTGATTTGTGATTATTAGAAGAATTTGTCTCAGTTTTTCAGGTGAGGCACTTTTGACATTTTGAACTTAAAAGAAGTCCTATTGTGGACACTATCCTGTGCATTGCAGGAAGTCTGGTGGTCTCCACTCATTAGAAGCTTCTATTATTCTGTTAAGCAACCAAATATGAATCCAGACACTACCAAATGTTCCCTGGGGGAAAAACCACTGATTTAAGGAAAGAGAAGGAAAGTAGCTAACATACAGAGCACGTACTAAGTCACATGCTTTACATAAGTAAACAATTAACTCCTTTCTAACTTAGGAGATATTTGCTCCCATGTAAATCTGCAATGACCAAAACCAGATTAAAAGCTTAAATAATTTGGGATGAACTGTCTTTATGTGGCAAACGCTGTACCTATTTTGTTATAAAGTAGCCTTATTGCACTCAATTGTATCATAACGGCAGAAATAGCAAAATGCTACTGTGATTTCACAAACTGTGAATCCATTTAATTCAACCTTAAGTGGAAATTATATTTGGTGCATTTCCACATTAAAAAAAAACATTAAAATTAAAAATAAAAATCAATGATTAAGTGAGATTAGGACTTTCCCACAGGTTAAACATACTTCAAAGAAAAATAATTAAAATGAAATTTGTAGTTAACATGTTCTAAAGTACTGAATATCCTTACCATCCTTTTTCACCCAGGACAAAGCTGTTTTTTCAGACGTTACTAATTGACAGAACTTGTCACCTATTATATCCAAGATGTATTTTGAAGTTTCTATGTCTACTTCATCATCTTCATAATTTTCAGGTGTCCATAAACTCACGGCTTCATCATCATATTGGTCAGGAGAAGAGAAACCATCTATTCTAACAACTCCATTTTTACTAAATGACAATCTGAAACATTAAGACATAAATGCAATGGGTATCAGGGAAGAATTTCATGTTTTAAAAAGCTGTAAATATAAAATTAGTTTGCATTTTAACATATAAATTATACTTATTGAAAATAGAAAGTAGGGTAGTTTTTCAAACACACACACTTTTATTAATTGAACTTAATAAATTTAAATGACTCCCACAGAGTTACACAAATGACAATGGCAAGCAGTATAATTTTAGGTTATTTCAAGAAATGATTCTTCCCTATCACTTATATTTGACTCCAATCAAATGAAAACTATTCCCAAGTGTTTGATGAATGACTAGAGTTAAATACGCCCAGAGGGTCTCCCTGGTGGTGCAAGGTGCTAAGTCTCAGCACTATGCAGCTAACCTTAGCTACTGCAGGATCCCTGACCAGGGAGCTAACCCACAAGGCATAGTAGACCTCTCTTGTCTAGTCTGCTGCTCCCCTCAGCAGTATAATTCAGTGAATCCACCTGTTCTGCTCCCCACTTTTTCTGGTGAATCATCTCACCCTCCCTGACCTCTGGCCTATACCCCAGCTCTTGTATGCAGCAATAAATAAATCTTAAAAAAAAAAAATGCTGCCTAGAGCAATACTGCTACTTTGCATATAATCTCAAAGCTGAAAATGCCCTAAATCACCTTAAGACTTCCAGTTACACAAAAATTTCTTCATTAAAACAACAATTAATGTTACTTAGAGGAACAAGGGTAGAAACTCTAAATAGTAATTATTTGCATCCCAATTAGTGTACATAATTCCTCTTAGCATCTGATATGCAATTAAGTACTCAATTCAGAGCAGTATAAGGTGAAAGGCAAAATCGCTATTCTTTTATTGGCTGGTAATTACTCAAGTGTATTGTACTTAATCTCTTTACTCTCAAACAAGGGATAACTGAAGTTCATTATTAGTCATTTTATATTTTTTGAATGAACAACACTAACAACATTCCTGTTAAACTCCTTTCTCATCTTACACCGTTCCTCTTTTAAACCAAATTTCTCCCTGCCTTTAACCCATCATATTCACTTTTATGCTATTATCTCTACCTAAAGGTTTTTCCTTATTGCCATGATTTTCTTATCTCTTCAAAACTACTTTTGATTCTTTTTACATCTTTTGTGCATTTCTACATGTCCAATTTTTCTACTGTTCTTTGAAATTGTTCTTTGGGGAGTATGGGCTAGAAAGACATGAAGTAAAGAAAAATAATAGAAATTGTTCTGTTCCTACAAATATGTATTTTGGGGGCTTGTACTGGGCCATCAGTATGGTAGTATATCTGCAAGTAAAGTGTCTCCTAATTTCTTAGAAAGAACATGGTAATGATGGGAAGTAAAATATTGCAGCTAATATTAATAGAGTATTTTATGTGTTTGGTACTATACTAAGGATGTTGCATACTTTATATCTCATTTAATCTTTATGAAAACTCTGAGGTAGAAAACATTATTTACATTTTGTTATTGACACAGGTTCAGCTGGAGACCTATTATAGTTAATAAATCATTTAAGAACTCAGATATAGAGCTAGGATTAAAATGCAGGAATGAATGACTTTAGAATATGAGAAATTAATTAGTTTCTCTTAACTCATTGAGTTGCCCGGTTCTTTAGTTGAAATCTTATGACTGTATAAGTTTATAGTGTTAATGTGTTTTTTAATATTAAGAGTATAGCAATATATGGGTTAGTAAGTTATTTTATTATTTACTGTGAAATCTGTGATGGTACTAATCCTTGTCATATGACTAATTTTTATACATATGTTGAACAAAACAAAGTATGGGTATTCCAGTGCTACGCGTAACAAATTTAATGCCTAGATTGTTCACCTTAATTTACAGATTATTTATGATTGCTAATAAGCAGATTTAAGCACTACATTATTTTGACCAAATTGTATATATTTTTAAAAAAATCTTTCAATTTAAAGCAAATTGCTGTTATTTTACTATTTTCTAGAAAATAAAACATTTTCTCATTGAGAATAAATCAGAATATTAATGATATACATCATCATGCTTTCCTGTGTCTGATTTTTAGCCCGCCCTCTCACTCATTTTACACATGCTCATTTTTCTCAACAATTCTGTACCTAGTAGCAGTCAGACAGCTAGAAGAGGAGCAACATTTCTGGAAAGGATAGGAGTCATCATAACTCATCAGAGGTCTACTTTCCTCCCCCTCATTAACCCTTCGTTTATGGCGAAAATGCATGATATATTTTGCATGCAAATGACTTTGATAAATACTGTCTTTGAATACAGATATTAAATGTAATAAAATCATTGTGTGGAGTGAAAAAAAAATAAAGCAGAACAGAAGAGTCATATGGAACACAAGTAGCAATGTGAATATGCACTCAGTCCAATAGTTAGCTATTGTCAAATCAGCACAAAGTTTAGTACTTGTTTGTTTCAGAAACAATAAGGCTTAAAGACTCACTCCCACACTAAAAGAAGCGATCAGAATGATAGCATAATTTCCAATATGGAAAAAACAATCTTCCCTACCAATTACGTATTTTTACTTACCGTCTAAAGTAGTAAAATCTACAAAATACCGGTGAGTGAGTTGATTCTTCTCCTTTTTTACTCCGAATAAGTCTACATTCTCTGCACTTTTGTAAATTAGGTCCTATCTCACAGCAGGAGTCATCCTGTAAAAAGGATTCGCCAGTTTGCTTCAGCTTCTTGACTTTACGCCAATCTTTTAATACTGAACGAGGGATGCCAGCTGTAAAACCAGTTGGAAAATATAAGCAAAGTTATATCTTTGTAGACTGGTGCATTCCCCCTTGAGATAATATTCAAATCAATTATACAATTGTGCTGATCTATTAAGGTCATAGAAAAGAAGCAGAGATTTTATTATAGTTCCAGGTATTTTAATAACCTAAAAGCCCACAGCAGTATTTGTTTACTAACCATTCTGCTAAGCAAATGAAATCTTATGTCAGTATAACAGAAATGAGAAAAAGTAATTTCTAGCTGACAGACTTTTAATTACTGAATATTGAATATAAACATTAATACATATATTAAATAGTAAACACAAGAATCATTCAGTCTATGTAAATCTATGACTAAAAATATGACCCTTCTGCACAAAAATTTGGTATAAGGGAGGAAACTCAAGATTCACAGGAAAAATCTAAACACCAGAAGTTAATGCTTTTACCTATATAAAGTTATAAATAAAGTTAATGCTTTAATACACCTATATTGTTGTGAAATAATCTGATTCTCCAAGATATGACTCATTAAGTGGTGAATAAACATGTGGTATGTATATATACAATATTGAATATAACTTGCCTATATATATACAAATAAAAAAAAATCTTGCCATGTGCGACATGGATGAAACTTAAGCTATTATGCTAAGTGAAAGATGTGAGGAGAAAGACAAATACTAGATAAGTTCACTCATACGTGGAATGTGTGTGTGTGTGTGTGTGTGTGTGCATGCACAGATGAACAGACAAAACACAATTAAACCCTTGGAAAACGGAACTGAGGTTACCAGAGGGGAAAGGAGTTTGGGGTGGTGGTTATGTGTGATATCATACATTTGAAGAAATGTGAATTTTTATTCCTAAAACATATACAGTTTTTGAAACTCATATGGAACCACAAAAGACCCCAAATAGCCCAAATAATCTTAACAAAAAGGAGGACGAGCGTTGGTATCATACTCTCAGACTTCAATCTGTACTACAAAGCTACACTAATTGGGCCTCCCCAGTGGCCTAGCGGTTAAGTCCCAGCACTATAACCAAGATAGGCCTGCCATGGAGGCCTGAATAAGAATCCAAGCCAAGAAGTAGCCCACCTATGGCGCAGCAGACCTCTCTCCTGTCTCGCCTGCTGCTCCCCTTAGCAGTATATTTCAGTAAATATGCTTGCTCTCCTCTCCGCTCTGTTTCTTGAGAATCCTCTCACCACCCCACACCTCTGGCCTACCCCCCCTCCCCGGTTCTATGCAAAAATAAATAAAATCTTAAAAAAAAAACCTACGATAACCAAAAACAGTATGGTCCTAGAATGAACACACGTGCACACTCACCAATGGAATAGAAGTGAGCCCAGAAATAATTTCACATATTTATGGGCAGTTTATCTCCAACAAAGGAACAAAATTATACAGTAAACAAAGGAGAGCCTTTAGCAACTGGTTTTGGGAAAACGAGACAGTCACATGCAAAAGAATGAAACTAGATGACCACCGAATACCTTACATAAAAATTAACTCAAAATGTATTAAATCTCTGGATATAACACTGAAACCGTAAAATACATGGAAGAAACAGGCAAAACACTATATGATATTGGCTTCAGAAATGTCTTTATGGAATCATCTCCAAAAGCAAGAGATACAAAAGTTAAGATAAACAAATAAGACATCAAACCAAAAAGCTTTGCACAGAAAACTATCACTAAAACAAAGACACTCAACTAAATAGAAGAAAATACTCACATATCATATATTTGACAAAGGCTGATATCCAAGATCCACAAAGAACTCACACAACTCAACAAAAAGAAAATAATCCAATCAAATGGGCAGAAAAGCCCATAAATATTTCTCCAAAGAAGACACACAGATGGTCAACAGGCACATGATAAAATGCTTAGTGTCACTTATTAGAATGCAAAATAAAATCACAATAAGATACCATTTCATACCTGTGAGAATGGCCAATATTGAAAGAACCAGAAACAAGTATTAGGAAGGATATGGACAAAAGGAACCCTTACATAGTGTTGGTGGGAATATAGACTGGTCCAGCCCCTATGTTAATGATATGGAGGTTTCTGAAAATATTTTTAAAAAGATCTACTATATGATCCAGCAATTCCATTGCTAGGTATTTCATCTGAAGAATGCAAAAGCACTAATTCAAAAGGATGTGTGCCCTCCTATTTTCATTGAAGCACTATTTACAATAGCAAATTAGGGAAACTTAAGTGCCCAAGAACAGATGAGTGGATTAGAAAAATGTGTATACTATTTACCTCTAAAAAAGATAACTTTTGCCATGTGTGACAACATGGAGGGAATAATGCTAAGCAAAAGAAGTCAGAGACAGTAAATACTTGATGGCTTCATTATAAGAGGAATATAGATAAACAAAAGATCAGATAAAAACAAACCCTAAAAAATGACTGGAATCAAGATTATAGAGGACAAAGGAGGAAAACACAGTGCATAGTTTGCTATTTCTTTTGTGTTGAAATAATAAATTTTATTTCCTACTTTTGTGTTTAATAATTATGCCTATTTTATGGATCAGAACCAGTACAACTAAACTATTCTCCTGAAGACTATAAACTTCTTGCAGGACCTTGTAGCAGAATTCTTGTCCTGAGGTTCTATTATCACTTACCTGTTGATAATGTGAAGCAGAACAATTTCAGAAAGATCACATCTTAATGTAGGAAGGATTATGTTTAAACAGGCCATTTAATACAGGTGCCAGTTATTAAGCAAATCTATAATTTCTGCCTAGCTCTTTACAATTACCTGCTCTCCCCCCTTCTGTTTCTAAATTAGGGGAAGGAGATTTGACTTAGTCTCAAGTAGAAACACAACTGTGTGTTACACACACACACACACACACACACACACACACACACACACACACACACTCTTATGAAATAAACACATTTCCAGAAGGCTTGTGTAAAAGGCTTGTTATTTCTTCCAGGGTGATATCTCCTATGGACTATACAAAAATTCAGAGCTTTTAGAAGTCAGAATGAACAACAGAAGTCATACTGCCGATAGATTTTTATTTGGCACAATTGCTTCCAATCATTTATTTAGTTTATTTATTAGACTAAAATAAACTAAATACAATTGATTTCTATTCTGACTAGAAAACAACTCTAAACTAATATACTTTTTTAAATTAAATAAGAAATAAGGAACAGTTCAGCGTATGGACAACCATACCATTATGAACAATTTAAATAATAACCAGACATTATAAAGTAAATCTCAAATCTTGACACAAAATACACTTAAAGCTTCCTTTTCTTTAAAAAAGAAAGAGGGAGAGAGAGAGAAAGAAAGAAAAAGAAAGAAAGAAAGAAAGAAAGAAAGAAAGAAAGAAAGAAAGAAAGAAAGAAAGAAAGAAAGAAAGAAAGAAAGAAAGAAAGAAAGAAAGAAAGAAAGAAGGAAGGAAGGAAGGAAGGAAAGAAGGGGGGGGGAGAGAGAGAGAGAGAGAGAGAGAGAGAGAGAGAAAGAAAGAAAGAAAAGAAAGAAGGAAGACAAAGAAATAAAGGGCCTGCTCATATATAGATAGATTTTGGTATTGTAAATTTTGCTTCTAGCCAGACTCACCATGACTCATAACTAACTCCTTTTATGAATTTTACTATATTATTTGTATAATAAATAAAACTTCATCTTGCAATTAACTGTATGTATCTAATTTATCGGCAATGTTTAAAATCTAAAAGCTTCAAATTAAGACAACAAAAATACACCTAACTTAATGGATATTTCTACTTCCCTTTATACCTTAAGAACCTTTCACTCTTAGTTCTCTATAGGTAAATCTTCAAACAGCTGTTCTAAGCAATAGAAAACTGAGGAGGAATAATATAAGACAAAAATACATGGAAACCTTTAATCTCTGAGATATCACCTTAAAAATATATTTTGAAATATTTTTCTTAAAACAACTGTTTTTGTGTATCACAGGACTTAAAGACGGGCAATTTCAATTCATAAAATAAAATGTAAAAAAATAAGTCAAAGAAAAACAACTAGATTTTAATTATCAGTACTAAAGGAGGCAAATATGAAGACATTCTGAAAAGATAAAGCAAAATCTATTATACCTGGGTTTTGAATTTACTTGGAAACATACTATTTTATGTGTATTTCATGTATAATTATATACATAAATGCAATCACATTACATATTTTAAGTGGAGAATTCACTCTTTTTGGTTGATTATGAAAGCCCCAGTTTGATGAAAGCCCCAGTGAACATTAGAAGGATAAAGGTCATATTTACTACAAAGATGCTATCTAACTCAGGATAAGAAGGTTCTCAATTTATAAATTCCCAACTCAAAGAACTTTTCTAGGTAGAACAAAGCAAGTCATAGTTACTTAGTTTTATTTTGGACTCAGAAATAAAAATGAGACTTAAAATAGCTACTCTGATGCTAAATGTTAGTAAGTAGGGGAGATCTGTTTTAGAACTCTTACTTTGGGAACATGTAGATTCAGTCTCAAAATGAAAATAGAGTAGGTATTTCATTGAAAGTTAATTTTATAAATTTTACTTTATAAGGGTTTCCTAAATGTTAAAAGATGGAAATTCCTATCTGTTTTCTGCAAATTTAACTCAAGTATTTGAATACCCAGCACCCAAGTAAATATGTAAGATTAAAAAGAAACAATTATTGATCATAGCAAGCCTCTTAAGAATTCATTGGGGAAGGAGAACACATGAGAAAGAAAAGCAACACTATATACAATCCAATTCTCAAATAAATGGCAAGTATCCTTTATCCCTCGTTGTCAATCTCCCTCTCTTTCTTTCTTCTGACTATATTTTCACTTCAGTCTGTGAGCCTCTCTCTCTAGTTGAGCTTGTTTTGCTTCGTTCTTTCACTTTCTGACTGTCCTTTTCTATGATTCCATCCTCCTGTTTTTCTCTCCTTCACTTTGCCTCTGATTTCCACACAGCATGTGGGAAAACCTCATTCAGTGAAAAGGCCCCAAATAGAGCTCTCAAGCATCCAAATGCTTGTGAAAGTACTTCTTGAAAGTCCATACTGTCAGATATCTCATATATTGTATGTGGATGAATACACGATTACAGTGAAACTATTAAGTGCTTTCTGCATTGTGCAACATACCTAAAAAGAAATAAGCAAACTGAGAAAAACTACTTCTAATAAAACACAAAGAAACACTTCATAGTAAATATTATTGGCAAGTATCACTTATTTTGCCCTGCTATGGCTACAAGAAATATAGTTATCAGTTTTGAAATTTACTTGTTTATGAAAGTCTTGCTTAAGAATTGAACAAACAAAGCCAGACTCCCCTCTCCCCATTTTAACTTTTACCCATGGTTAAGGATGTTTGAATTGAGTAGTAACAAGTTAAATAGAAGGTATTTTCAATGGGCTTTCAATTTTGTCACCAGAAGAGAGAAGGCCACATACCTCCTACTTTGAACTCTAGTCTAAAAATGTGAATAGGATTTCTTTTTCAAATATATCTTGCTGTAGATAAATAGCCATCATTAGCAATCTACTTTTGGTGTGATACAACTGCATTTTGAGAATTCATATAAATGAGCAAATTCCGAGTAACTAACATATTTTCTGCAAATGTAAGGGCCAGGTAAAACATGTACTTCTACAAGTCTCTTAAAACCGGGTAAGTCTCTTTTCCTCTTACTGGGTTACTTTAGAAATGCAGAAATGAGGTCATGCACATAACTATGCTAGAGTATACAAATAAAGTCAAAAGATGCCTTTAAAGTACACTTATCTTTACAAAATCACACCATTATTACAAGAAAGGTCCATTTTGGGGGCCTCCCTGGTGGCACAGGAGTTGAAGTCTCAGTGCTGTCAAGCAGTTGCCAGCTACCATGGCATGAGTTCGGTCCCTATCCAGGGAACTAACCCACATGCCACAGCAGAACTCTCCTGTCTCGCCTGCTGCTCCCCTCAGGAATGTATTTCAATAGATCCACCTGTTCTGCTCCCCACTCAGTCTCTGGTGAATCCTCTCACCACCCCGCCCCCGTACCTCTGGCTTACATTCCAGTTCTTGTATGCATAAATAAAATAAATCTTAAAAAAAAAAAGCGGTGGGGGGAAGGTCCATTTTACCTGTGGGATGAAAAGTAACTGATTTACTTACCACTATTATTGTTGCTCTGCAACTTCAATTTACTTTTCTCTTTGGCAATCCTGCTGAGAACCCCATTGGGTTTTAAATCGTCTTCTGTTTCACCTTTTCTCTTCTGCAAATCATTTTGCTTCTTTTTGTAAGTCGGCTTAGGTTGCCTTTTAGTCCTTTGCTCTGACTTGCTTTCACTTTCGTCTGAGTCTCCACTTTCAGAGCCAGATTCATAAGTTCTTTTGTTTTTTTTCCTATTGACTTTATCATCTTTTATGTACTTATCAATTATTATCTTACTATCCACACAATTTTGTATGTCATTGGATGTAGAAGCTATTAAATTGACAGAGCATGGCTTAATAATTTCTGAAACAGAATTACCTGAATTTTCCACTTTATTAGTATTTTTATCTTCTTCTGAATGTCTAGTCAGCCATGCCTTTTTCAGTTTAGTATGATAGTTTGGTTGACTTGTCTGGGATGCTTGCCCATTTCCTACAGGGTTTGCTTTGTTTATTGTACTACAGACTACAGTGTTATCCAAAAGAGAGGCTGAACATGTCTGATTTCTCACAGCATTAGACTCAGTCTCACTGACATTACTACTTTTATACTGAGCTGCAGCCAATGCTGCCTTGTGCTTTTTCAAATGGATAAAATCAGTTGTGCCTGAGAACCCAGAACTGGGCTGAACAGCACTTTCTGTTTTACTACTAGCTGGTGTAACTGGAGCTGTGGTGCTGACCCTGCATTCTTGTGTTTGAGCCACTGAATGACTGACACTTTTTGAAGAGGTACATTCTAATGATTTAGAGGCCAAAATGGTATTTGATAAAGAGTAAATTATTTCTGAATTACCCCAGCTGGAAACACTGGTGGTAGTTGTGGCAGATGTGAAGACATCCGTCTTAGTATTACACACTGTATTTACAGCAGACATGACTGAACTGGGAACACTGCCCTGTGAGACAGCCTGAAAGTTTTTTTCAGTTTTCATGTAAGCACTGTCTGAATTCACACTAGGCAGAATGATTCTTCCAGTTTCTCCAGCTTCTGCTGGTTTGAGGCAGTCTGTCTGATTTGCCCCAGCTGAAGATCTTTCACTAACTCTATCTTTGGCAGCTAACTGCATTGCTGGCATGCTATCAAATTTTGTACTAGAAGGTGGACGTACAATGACAGATGCCATAGCCGCCTGTGACTTTCCACTGCTTTTCTCTACATGCCATTCAGCTTTCTCTTTACTGATGTTATTATTAGATTTCCACATTTCCGTCAAACTCTGCTCAGAAGAACTCTTAAAATTTGCCTGAGAGTCTTTTGGTTCAGGAATAAGAGTTGGAGGCTTTTGTGATTCTTGAACTTTCCCACCAGCATTTACTGGCATAACTGGAGTTAAAGTTGGAGGGGAAAGGCTGCTATAGCTGCTTTCCTTTCTCTCCAGGCTGTGATGAATTGGTGGGTGAAATACTGGGGCTCTATGTAAAGCAGGCATACTCCGGAGTGTATTTGTAGAAGAAACTGTCAAGTGAGTAGGACTCCTGCAATCATTTCTGAAGGTTGTTACTGAGTGAGATGCAATTTGATGGGGAAGATGTTCTGGTATTTTGCCTGCTAAACCTTCTTCTGGTTGGTGTTTAATCAAAGGTGGAGGCTTTGAAAGAGATGATATAAATGATGTTAGAGTCTGAGGATTAGTTGCTGCTACAAGGGTATTACTCTGTTTTTCAGCGTAAATATTTGAAACCTCTTTGGATGGGTATGACCTTGGTGGTTCATTGACCACACTATTAGACAATGTAGTGAAATAGTTACTTTGGGGCAAACTCTGAGGCACTGAGTGCTTCATTTTATAAAGATCTGATACTGAGCATTCTATATCTTTGTCTTGTTTGATGATATGGCTTTTAGGGCTAGAAGATGACGATGCTACTCTGGAATAATTCTCTCTCTCACCCTCAAGCCCCTTGACTTTAGTTGTAAAGGGAGCAACATCAATACTTTCTTGAAGAATTCGACGGTGTTCCTCCTTATATTTGTTTAGTCTCTCTCCAGTTTCCTGGGGTGGCCTCTGTAACTGATTCAACACAGGATCCACAAAGTGCCTAAGCAAGAGACCATCTTTTCCAGTCTGTGACCTGTTAAGGTCCAGGTCATTTTTTGCTGATGTGGATGCAACAGAACGTAGCGGCTCAATAAAGGCTTTTCTCTCCAATTCTCTATAAATAAAATACACAAAAGTAGCTGTAAGCACTTTTTCTTGTATAAGAGATAGTTTCTCTAAAATACACTATTATAAAAGTAAAACATATGACTTTGTATATTCTCTAGCATAACTGAGTAAATAGGAAGTATATCAAAGCAGCAAGAATAGTATCTTTTCATAGCTTAAAGACCCTTATGAACTTAAAATGGTCTATTTAGAAAGTGAATTAAGAAAAACTATAAAAGACAGAATCTAAGTTGTAAGCATTAGTGAACTTACTCTTTATGATGATCTACTAAACTTTTTGCTAATGGTGGACTGGAATGTGCTGTCATTTTAAGAGGACGATGAGGCTCTGCACTGGAAGGTCTGACAGGAATGTGACTAAGCAATCCAATACCATCCGCTGAGGTCACAGGGGTGGGTTGATGTAACCAAGGACTGGGAGAATTCTATTAAGAAAAAAAAAAACACATTTCCATTACTAGAAAAGCTAAACACCACATAACCACATCATTAATAGCAAAATGTTTAAGAAGCATGTGACTTTTTCTAAATGTATCTTAGTAAACAATAGTCAAACAAGTATATAATCAACATAATTACATGGATTTTCCCTTGTAATGTCAAAAATTAATCAGCATTAAGATAGTAATCGGCAAAAAAATTTATTGTTGTTGATTTTGCTGAAAGCAGATAGTGTTATCAGTCTTTAGCTTATAAATGATAAAACAGAATATAGCCTGTAAGATTTCCAATAATTCTACCACCAAAATAACACATAATACTAACAGAAAAACACAATTTGTATTCCTAACATACATTTCACCAGAAACTGAAATTATAACCATGTTTATTTGCCAATTTTTCTGAAAAATGAACTTTAAAAATGTAGTTACTTGGAATTGACAAAATACTGCATTTCCACATCCCAGCTGTACTAAAATTCACTGCATATTGCAAACACTGTTGGGTCATTAAATAAATTAAGCATGTGTAGCAACAGAACCAAGTTAATATTGTGTGTACTAATATGCTACCTTTCTCAATATTTTCACGACATATTTGGTCACATGGACATCTACCTTGAAACTTACAACTGTTTAATTACATGCTTATGGATTGTTCCTATACTATGATTCATGGACATTCTTGCAGAAGATGCTTTGCTCAATTTTATCAACAGAACAACAGATGATGGAAAATATAATGCTTATATTATAAACAAAGGGAGTACATTTTACATATGAAAATAATGCAAAAGTAGTATGATATTCACACTGCAGATAATCACATAAAATTACATTAAAAATCTAATCTTTAGATCTTTATTTTTGCTCAAATTGTTACTTGAATTTACTCCTTTTTACAATTTTACACTGTAAATGGAAATATAATATGGCTATTTTTATTTCTCAAGTTTATGACCAATTAATAAAGCATTTTACACATCTTTATAAACACGGAGGCAAGACAGTCACATGGTCTGAAACCATACATGACACATACTAAACAATTCCTACATTTAATTAGTTGTTTTCCCAGGGTTTAAAGTCTTATGGAAAAAGACTCAAAACTATTTGACAACTCCTGGCTCTTATGCGCTCCTCTGGCCTCTTTCCAGTAGCAGCTGCAGCTATAGTCACAAAATATGAGTGAAGTGTCAGAGCAAAAATGTGGGTGCACTTATACTTGGATGGTCAGGGCTTTTTGTGATTCTGGCAAAGAATGTTTTCTAGTGATTGGTGACTGACTCTTCGTTGACTTCCACTTATTTATTCTAGGACGTTTTCTCCTTCTGTAAGTTCAATGGTATCATCAAAAATGAGAATGGGAAGCTTATGACCAATGCAAACACAATTCTCTTAGAACTGAGACACTGACAACATCAAATGTAGGAATGCTGGTGCAGAATAAACTGGTGAAGCTCATTAGTGAATTACTTTTTTAAAAAAATATTTATTTATTTATACATACAAGCTGGAGTATAAGCCAGAGGTGTATGGGGGGTTGGGGGAGGGTGAGAGGATTCACCAGAGACAGAGTAGGGAGCAGAACAGGTAGATTGACTGAAATACACTGCTGAGGGGAGCAGAGAGTGAGACAGAGAGGTCTGCCGCGCCATGTGGCAAGCTTCCTGACTGGATATCTAACTTGTGCTTGTGCTGCAGTGGCTTTGGATAGCTTCATAGTGCTGTGACTTACTGCATTGTGCCACAAGTGAGGCCCTCACTAGTGAATTTCTTGAAGGCCAAAGCACATATGAAAGTGAAGCCAAAAGGAACTGATGCTCAGAGTGGAAATAAACCATAAGAAATACACTTCAAAATTTTTAGAAATGTGTATCATACCACTAACCACTTGGTTTTCTTTACCACTAACGTCAATAATCACAACTTGGGTATCACGGAAGGACTCATGACCACAGTTTACATCATAATTACTACCCAAAATGTTAACAGCAATTCTGATAACACTTTCACATGAAGAATAACATCCTTACATCTACTGGCACTACACCAAGGTTGTATAGAAGCAGACATCGCTGAAATAAATGAGAAGCTCACTAGTATTGCCTTCCAAACTGTAACTCCCAGAATATAGCTACTGTAGATTTTGCACAAGTCGAAAAGTATCAAAAAAAACTCATGTTCAATGAAGCATTATTCACAACAGTCAAAAGATGGAGTGACATAAAAGTCCAACAAATGAATGCATGAAGAAAATGAGGTTTACATACAGTGGAATTTATGTTGCTTAAAAGAAAAAAATCCTGTTATATGCTACAACATGGATGAAGCTTGAGAACAATATAAAAAAACACAAAAGGACAAACACTGTATAATTACATTCAAATGAATTATCTAAAGTGATAAAAATCAGAAAGCGAAAGAAGAAAGGTGGTTGCTAAGGGCTAGGGAAAGGGGAAGGAATTAGTATTTAATGGCAATAACTTTTTAGTTTTGCAAGATGAAGTTTTAGAGAACTTTCATATAAATACAATGAATATATTTAATCTCTATTACACTGCACACTTAAAAATGGGTAAATTTAATGTTATGTTTTTGTCACAATAAATAAAAAAGTGTTTAGTAAAATTCTAGGGGATACTTGAAGACAATGCTAGTCTGCATCAAAGACTAAGTTGTTTCCTGTAGTGACACGAAACAACAGTGACACAAATTTGGTAGTGTCCTTAGCATCCATTTCTTAGTATGAAAATAGATTTGGCTAGAAAAATTGCATTAAAAAAAAGAATTTAGAGTCCTATGCCACCACTGTTGGCAATATTTTGTCAGGTAGAGAGAAGAATCTCAGGTCCAACTCTACTGCCAAAAATTAGGAATCTTCAATCTTGGAGAACAATGGGTTTAGAGAGCCATAGTTTGTAATATAACATCAATATATCTAGTTGTGAACTTTAACAACTTGTCTTTTAAAAGAGGGCCTCCCTGGTGGCGCAAGAGATTAAGTCTCAGCACTATGAAGCTGTCAGCAGCCACTGAAGAACCAGTTAGATCCCTGGCCAGAGAACAACCCATGGCACAGCAGACCTCTCCTGTCTCACCCAGTGCTCCTCTCAGCAGTGTATTTCACTGCTGTTCTGCTCCCCACTGTCTCTAGTGAATCCTCTCAGCCCCGCACCTCTGCCCTACACCCCAACTAGTGTATGCATAAATAAATCTTAAAAAAAGAGTTAATTTGTTACATATCAAAGACCCTACAATTTTATATAAATTTTAATCTAAAATTTTTACTTCTAATAATTATAAATATGTGCCATTAGTTGTAAGGATATTAGTTTTTCATAATAGGTAATTAGTAATGATCAAAAATTTTACTTCTTTAAATAGCCAATTTTTGAAATAGACTTTTCTAATATCTCAGCTCCCATAGATCTAAAGTCACTAAACATCAAAAGTTAACTGTTTAAAAAAATCCTAAAGCATTTCAAAGAAAACTGAAAAATTAATGGAATGTTAAATAAGCACTTGTTCATATGTTGAATAAGAAGTATATGATAATATATGGCAAAACACAGAATAACTTACCCTCCTTAATGAAGATTCAGCATTTACTGCATTTTCTGGATGAACCCACTTAGAAGAAGGTAATCCAAGTCCTGAGTATGCATGTGTTCCATTTGGGTATTGCCAAATAATTGGATAAAGTCCAAGCTGACTGTATGAAGCAGATGGATGGGCTTGTCCAAGAAGATGAGGTGACTGGTGCTGTAACAATTGTTGTTGCTGGTGTGCTAATGCTAAGTGGCTCAAGCTGCTGGCATGAGCAGTCTCTAGACGTGGGTGGCCACCAAGTAGGGAGGCAGTAGGCACTCCAGGTAACACAGCAGGAAGTAAATGAGGATGATGAACAGAATGGTGTGGACCACTAGTCAGAGAGTGAGTGTTAATGGTAGGTAATGGAGTTTGACTGGATGACCCGGCCAGTAAGTGGGGTGTAGGAGTTAAGGCAGGATGATGGGTACCTGGATTTAAACAGGTTCTATGGGATGAAGAATGAAGAGGAAAAGGATGCTGGTTTAAGAAAGGTGAAATGTGATTAGCTCCTGTTTCTGACCCAATAAGTGCAGGATCTCTATAAATTGTGAAATGCTCATTTTTATCAATGATTAGAGGACTCTTTGTAGATTCCAATGTACTGCCTCGAGTAGAAACTGGATGAAAACTACATCTTGATAATTCTTGTTCTATCTTATTTGCCAGCCTTCTTTCACCAGCAGTTTGGTTGTTCGCATAAGTGGCCTTAGACTTTATAGAATCAGGAGAATGGGTAATTTTAGGTTTAGCAACTTCAGGTGATGGGTTGGATTTTGTCTTGTGCGCATCTACTGAAGTATTAAGTTTAGATTTTACAGTCTCTGGAGGTGGACTTCGCTTATGCAGTTTATCTTCTGTGACAGGAACGGCATTGAAAGACATGTAAGAGACATACTGATTTTTTTCTTTTTCTGTATTCAGGTGTTCATTTCCTGAAGAAGTACTCCTAACAGTTGATTGGGTTAAATCAACTTTAACTACATCATTGACCCAGCTCTGCTCAGAATCTTGTTTTGCTGTTTCCAAATATTTTGCATTTGCAGTAGAATGTTTTGAATCACTAACATTAGTATCTATTTTTTGAAGTGTCTGAAGGCCAAAGGTATTTGAGTTGTCCTGAGCCACCTTTTCTGAATTAGTCTCACTTGTAATATCAATAACACATTTTGGTGTAGGTGGTCTGGATACAAACTTCTCCTTTGGTAGTAATTCCATGGTATGGGTTTTTTCCTTACTGCATTCCTGAAGAAGCAAATCATTAGGATTATGATCAGAAAGTGAGGTCTGCTCTGATGCATGGATAATTATTTTTTCTTGAAGCTGAGAATCAACAGACTTCTGATTCTCTCCTTCATGTTTATCTTCTTGTATTTGATCCCAGAGAGGCTGGTTATCTATTAGTGTCTCTTCTCCTGCCTTCTCATTATTCTGGGATTTTCCTTCGCCATTTATCTTTGAAGAGTTTTTATTTTTCAACTCATTATCTGGCTTCTGCTCTGAGGAATTATTTACTGTTCTCTTATTTGAATTTTCTGAGTCACTGCTTTCAGAGAAGTCTGAAACATTGTCAGTTCGCAGTCTTTTCATATTTAGTTTCTTTTCATCCTCCTCAGGTTTTCTTCTTTTATTTATCAACTGTTTATTTTTACCTTTAGGAGTTTCTGTAAGATTAAAAAAAACAAGGCTTATTTCTATCAATATTAAATAAGCATATTTTATCAATATTAAATAAGCATATTTTAAGTGCGTTTAAAATTTTTTTTAATCCCTTAAAAAGAGTGAGTCATACCTCCTCGTGCTATATAATCATATTTTTCTTCTTTCATCTTCTCATCATCCGGTATGCTGCTATCTGAGCCCTTTCTCTTATTTGGACGAGTATTTCTTTGTTGCTGGTGTGTATTCTGTTTTGGTATAGCAGCTTGGGAATTCATTGCTGGTCTGGGACTATTTGCTTGGGCACGTGTATAATGACCCTAAAAATAACCAATTAACAATGACTGCTTACTACACGATCCTGGGTAACCTAAGGGAAAATATTATAAAATAATTCATCACTAATAACATACATACGTGAACAGTGTTGCTATTTTGACTTGCACGAGACCTTCGTCGTGATGTAATGCCAATATTTTCACCTTTTAACAAAGAGTGAACAACATCATCTAGAAAGGTCATTTGAACCATAGAAGGATCAACATTCTGTGGTTCTAGTACCTAATCCATGACATAAAATAAGAAAAAGATTAAATGCAATCAGCTGGCCAATGTAATATCAGTTACAATTCCTTTACTAAGTAGAAAAGTTTAAGTCAGTTTGGGATCCTTAACATAAGGATCTTATAAGATATTGTCAGATGAACAATATATCAATTTTAATCACTTTTCACTACTGAATTGTAATACTTTTTCACTACTCAAACCTTTTTCATTTACTAACCAAAAATTAAAAAGCAAATATATCTATTGCAAGTACATCTTGAGAAAACAAGTTTAAGAATCAACCAAGAGTATGTCAAGTTATAGAATATATTATAAAAATAGAAACTAATTTTCAAAATAAAGTTATAAAATAAGACTGAAGGAAAAACTTAGGAAAAATAAAAGGAGAAAAATTATGTAAAAATTGGGTAATAACAACAGATTAAAGAAATAATTATTTAAGAAATGCAATGCAATTTTGTGCTTCACTGAGAGGCGAATGTCATGTTTTATGAAGGAAAAAAGTAAATATAATCAAACACTACAACTTAGTTAGCATTTCAACTAGAAGGCCACATAAAACTTGAACCCTTAATACGCACCATTAAACTTAAGGGAGCACACACAATCTGAAATTTGATAAGAAAAGAACTAGTGTATATTAGCATTTTACTTGGTGAAAGGAAATGAGAAATATTTTTAACAGAGAGACAGAAAAGAAAAAAAAAATTCAGCCTGACTTGACCATTAAAAAAAAAAGAGAGAAAGACATCACATAAAAGAATTTGATGCCTCTACTTTAGGGACTGATCTTACCAGTATTGTAGAAAATTTGGCATCATTATCTCCCTGTGACCTAAACTAACCCCAATGTAACTTAATAATAGCATTACATGACCACATAAAACCTAGAGATGAAATTTAGTGTCAATTTGTTGATTCATTCTGTGGGGGTGGGAGGTATGGAACATTTGGACTTTAAATATATGTTTTCAGAAATATTAGCTGGGTTACTTACCTGATCATTCATAACGATCATGGTGCGAGTAAAGAGATCATGATGAGTAATTATGCCAGTAAACCACTGGGTGGCAGAGTCTTGTCTATATACTCTTACTCTGTATCCATTTAAGGAATAAGGACCTTTAAAAAACACACACAAGAAATAGGAATTATTGTCAATGGAGAACTACCTTTTAAAGTCAATTTACCCACAAAGAATTCAACTGCTTCCAAGGCCAAACAGGGCAAGGTTGAGTAAATGCTGGCTTACCAGCTCTACCATTATGCAACAAGGAGAAATGACTAAGAAACTCCAGCAATAAGAAATGAACAAAAGATTGGAAGTAAAGCCCTTACTTATTTTCTTTTTGTCAAATCACCATATAACTATTTGCATTATCTACGTAGTATGGTGTATTATTTTTACACCGAACATTTTTTGTAACACTTTTTTCCTTTTTTAAGCCTGATTAATATCAATACAGCCTTAAAGGTTTTTAAATTGTTTCATATCTAGCCAAGTTAAAAATTTTAAAACCTCACTTTAATTTGTAATAAAAGTTTACAACTTAATATTTTCAAAAAGGTTAACAATCTGCAAGCACCTGTTAACAGAGGTCTTAAAGAACTACCTTTTGGAGAAACATGGGTTACATGGTAGATGAGCAATATGATATTCAAATATTAGTTTGCAAAAGTTGGATTAGAAGACACGTGAATACATTTTAGAGCCAGATCTCTGAATTTATCATATAATCTCTACTAGACACATACACTTCCTATAAAGTACTTTATACCAGAAAGTATGTTTCTAGGATCATGGTTAATATGAAGACAATACAAATGTAAAGTTACTGTGGTATAGAAAGTAGTATGGTCACAAAGCTACTAACAAAGTTGGGTACATGACTGGAAAGATAAATTTCAAACTCAATGTTCGAATCTTCTACCTGCCAAAACTTTACCATAAGCATCTACAAATTTTGATTCCTCTGTAATAGCTAGGAAAAGCTGCCCAAAAGTCTTTAAAAACATAAAAGGTAGTTAAGTAACATTATAAACATGGCACTAGAATGTTTTTTTTTTGTTTGTTTGTTTTGTTTTTTAAAGATTTATTTTTATTATTTATACATACAAGCTGGGGTACAGGCCAGAGGCATGGGATGGGGCGGCGAGAGGGTTCACCAGAGACAGAGTAGGGAGCAGAACAGGCAGATCAGAAATACACTGCTGAGGGGAGCAGCGGGCAAGGCAGGAGAGGTCTGCCGCGCCATGTGGGATTCTCCCCGGCTGGGCGTTGAACTCGCATCGCTGCTGCCGACACCTCCACAGCGCAGCGCCCAACTGCTGCGCCAACAGGGAGGCCCTGTTTGCTTTTTTTTAAAGTAAAGAAATACAGTGTCCTTTTGGATTAAACTCACTAAAAATTCACAATTTCTTAAAAACAGGAAAGAATTTAATGTATATATACACACAAACATGAGTATATATTCATATAGGCCTATTAAAACAAAAGTCACTCTGAAGAGGATAATGGGGATAAAAATGTCTTCAATTCATGTGTAATAAAATTCTGTCAAATATTTGGAAGTTCAACAAGAACTGTGAGGGAGGATAAAACTGGTACACCTTAATAATATATTAATTTACAAGTGCTTTTACGGTTTGCAAATGCTTAATCTTCTCTGTTAAGTACTACTTTCCCTTTTTAAAAATTACAAGAAGGTTTTTAGTAAAAGAGCTAGAACTAAACTTATTTTTGATTCCTAAGTTGATACATTCTACCAGCTATACAATATAATCATACCCATTAATGTTTAATATTTACCAGTTTTTAAAATTCCTTCCAACATTAGAACAAAGTATAAATCAATTAACACATTTACAGACATTTGCAAATGACATATATTAAATTCATTGTATGGTTGATGATATGAACTCTCTTCTGTTTTCTAACTATGGAAGAACATAATTTTTTCTGGAAATGAAAAAAAACTTATAGAATAATTCCAAATAAGACCAGTTTTCAATTTCTACTAGCACACCATGTAAACCGGATTGTTCCCACCACCAAACACAGTTTGGAGTTGGCATCATAATTCTGCTTAGGATGAACAAGGTCTGTATTGCTTAAATCTTTTCACCTTTCATAGTGATGAGGAAATAAAAGCTACTTTTAAAAAGGTTATTAGCCTGGTTTCTTCAATTAAAAAAAAAAGAAAAAAAAAGAGAAAGAGGTAATAAACCACAATTTAACATTGTTTTGATCCTGTATTTTCAAATAAATTAAAAAAATTACAAAAACCAATCCAGTTATGAACTGTAGCAATCCATATTTGATGTTAAAGAACTATTAATTTTTTCAGTACAATAATGGATGGTATGGTGGCTTTGTTTATAATGGTATAATGGATCTGTCAAGGTTTGGTTAAGTACCGGGGCTGTGAAAGTTATAGAAATATGCCAATTCTGTGTAAGTTTAAGATTCTCCACACTAAAAAAAAATTGTTAATCTTTAGCCTAAGAAGAATTTAATAGGCAGATTATCTGACACTATAAATACCCATACAAGATGAAGCAAAACAGGCATAAACTTTGAGATTATTTCTACTAGTGCCCAATATAAGGCATAGAAGCTGAGGGTTGACATAAATATGGAAGTTTAACAAAATTCTTTATTAACAACATTAACCAAAATAGTGACTTTCTACCATATTGTCTTAGCTTCAATTCAGTTTCTCAAAAGCTTGTATTTACAATATACAATTTTACTAACAGAAAAACCCTAACATTACAAAGAGCACATGTCGTATAAACAAATTTGTAACTTACTTAAAAAAAAAAAAGGGAAACAAATCAAAGAGTAATATTGCCACTAGTGAGGAAGAGGAAGATGACCTGAAATGAGATGATCCCAATACAGTCTTTAAAAGAAATCAACCATGGCTTTGGGCAACCCTCTCCTACCAAAAATACCAAAAAAAAAAAAAAAAATTTCCTTCTCCGAGAAGGGCATAACAAACATGTAAATTTTCCCTATCAACGAAATATTTGTGTGGTTATGATTTCATGCCAGACATTTAGCTCAAATTAATGAATAAACGGGCAACATTATCAACTTTTTACTGAAATTATTATGGTTTTGCTATTATCTTCCTTGAACTTTATGTATATAACATAAAATATTAGAGGATCTTCTTTTTATATTGCATATAATTGAACAAGCAAAACCAAATATGAAAAATTGTTTAGCAGCTCTGCCCCTCTAAAAGAGTAACTTTAAAATAATTACCTTGCATAAAAATCTCCTGAACCTTTTGTTCCTTTACCCAGATTTTCACTTCTTCCTGAAGCTGTGGGTTGTCCCTGAGAACTGGGTTTAGGCTGTCTATGTCGTCCTAGAATTAGAGATTAAAACAAAGGTCCAGGTTATAATCTCCTAACATCAGTGTTACCAAATTTCCTTCCTATAGATTCTAAAGCCTGAAGAAAATTCCTTGATCTAAATGTCTGTAAAAATACAAATCCATAAATTATATGTAGTTTATTAGTAAATTACATAACAAGAAATTAATCTGTGGTAAGGCCTGATCTTTGACAACAATGTACTAAAGTCAAAATTTGAAATTTAATAATGCATTCTCTAACTTTAAGTATGGCCTTATTCAAACTACCTTTAAGGATACCATTTATGAGGCAATATACAAAACCAAACACCAGCTCATCTAAAGTTAGTAGCAAAAAATCAAACTATTTTAGTGACAACACATATATACATAGATGCATTAGCCTTTCCATCATACCTAAAACATTAAGAATTTTAAATTTCAAGTGTGATTATCCACTGTAACTGATTTAAATTCATCAAATTCAGTTCTATTCAAACTTATCTAACTAGTAACTTCACTGCTTAAAGTTTTATTTTTCCAAGCCAGTGTCAATGCATCCAGGCAATTAAAATTACATTACTGATGGCATTATCCTCATAACACGGTGGATCTAAACATAGAAACAACCGGTTCTCTCTCCTTGGAGATGTGAATCACAGAGTCACATGGTTTCCCACAATCTGTTGGTCCCCCGCTGGACTCTCTGACATTCTGTTCTCTCTCTCTCAAAGCACCTCTGCTGCTCCTGCATTTGAGATCAGCGGCAGGAGCCTAGAGTAGAGCTGGGAAGAACAACAAAGCAGCACTGTCAATTGGCGGCCCTTTTAAAAGTGGACTTGGCAGATCATGGAAACCAGTGAATAGAAAGATGCTAAATGAAGGGAATTTTATGTAGTAAATGTAAAAATAATTTGGCAATGTGGAAAAGTCAAAATGTGGCTAAAGAGTACAAAGAAAGATCCCTAATCATCTCTCCTCTTCTCTAAGCTTTATCCAAGTTAAGCCTTCATCACTACTTTAAGGGACCACTCTGTCTTTTTTGAATAATATTGTGATAAATATTGATATTTTTCTTATACCTAGTTATAACAGCAGAAGTAAAAGCTTTTAAAGTTATCAATCATGTTCCTTGGGGAAAATACAGAAGTGCTACTTTACAAGAGAAGGAAACATTGGGGTAGAAAAGTGTCATACACAAAGTAGGTGATCTTTTGTGGGGGAGAGGAGAAATGCTCATGATATGCCTTCCTTCTAGAAAGAAAGGAAACTTTTTAGAAATCTCTTTTCTCCACTTTTCTTTAATCATACCCTATACACTTAGCTAACCCTCTTAGTGCACATTAGGTAGCTGTATTGTCTATGACAGACAAAACACAGGAAACTATTTCTCAAGGAAAACAACACCATTTTTAGACAGCTCTTGACAGCTATCAAGTGACTTTAAAATCTCAGTTCAACTTCCATACACAGACCCACGCTTCACTTCTTGGAGTCAAATACAAGCCTAGCTGCTTTTCTACCTGATAGTCCTACAAACATTTGAATTCTTATTTTAGGTTTTTGCAGTCCCAACTCCAATAGTTTAATCCAATTTTATTACAATTGTTCTTTACACTCTGATTTTTAAATGCTAGTATAAGGAAGGAGGTGGGTAGGGAGAAAATTAACTTGCAATGAAGAGGATGGTCATTTGTCTAGAAAAATCACAAAACAGGGATGTCACTGTTGACTTCAGTTTACTAGGCACTACTGCACCCCAAGTCTTCATATTTTGGGGGAGAACTGGGTTTAAAATGCTAGTAACACAGTATGGCCCATGTCTTCTAGACAGGTACAGATATAGTCCATAATAACAGTTATTGCAATTTTATACCTTAAGAGTATTGGGATATGAAATTTATTTGTTCAACACTCTTTTCTTAAAACATCCAAATATGAACTCTCCATGGTATTGGATGATATGAATTATTAAAACCCAAGCAAATTATCCCAATACATCGTCTGGGACACTATTCAACTCCTCCTTCTACTTATAAGGCTTTGAAAGTTACTGGTGTTTTTGTTAAGTCATATTTTTCATTGCTCTTTCACAGGCATTCACAAGAGGTTAAATGTTCAAATCTTGTAACAAAGTTAATAGCAAGTAACCAAATAAAGTGATTTTTCTCTAAGGATTGAATTGATCAGCTATGAAGTCACTTCCATAGAATGCAGTTGACCATATAATTTTTATATCAAATAACTAAAATAATATGTATTCTTTAATTTCCCAAAAGCATATCAACCAGATATTGACTTAACAGTACCCTCTGTACATCTCCACTCTTCCACAACCTGTATTCATATACTACACACCGCTAGCTATAACCTCCAGCTAGCAAGAAAAAATAAACTCAGTTTATTTGCTTTATCAAAATTTTTTATGGAAAACTTCTAAATGCCTAAGTGAGGTTCTAGGCTATATTTGTTGTTCACTGTGTGTTTGCTGTGCCTGTTTGCCAAGGCAGAGGTTAACTCCAATGAGCACTTAGTGGGGTACCATAAAACAAATAATTACTATTATTTGCATTTACTGTGGCAGATATCATGTTATATAACTTCAATACACAAAATTTTTGTAAGACTTAAGTTATTATACCCTGAGAGGTCCATGTTTACAGTCTGGATGTAATAAAGTAAACTAGCACTTATGAGTACAGTTCTGTGGCTCTAAAGTCCAGGTTCTTTTTACCTATTTCTCCCTACCCACCTCCTTCCTTATACTAGCACAATAAAAAGAAATGAATAATAGATAGTTTACTGTCACTGACTTTCAAAATTTGAAACACATCTCTACATTACATGAAGAAGTTAAAAAAAGGGAACCTAAGAAGTCAGCATGGGTCAAAAGCAAAGAACTGAAAACATCAGATGGAAGTGATCTTTCTCTAACTTTCTCACGTTGGTTATATAAAATTCCATATGTAGCAATGGGTCTAACACTTACCAAAGAGGGGAGACTTAGGATGTTAAACTCGAGCAATCTTATAACCCAGACAGCATGAAAGCTTTGTCAATGTGACTTGGTTAGGACCTACAAATTCCCAAATGCTTTATGTATTTTTTCCAGGTAAACAATGCCTGAAGTATAACTTGGGTGACAAAATTACAGATATTTATGTGTGCAGTGTGCAAAAGAATATAATAAGACTTATTTTGAAAAGGAAAAAAAAAGGAATATAATAAGACTTATTTTGAAAAGGAAAGAAAGTATTCCTCAAAAGATGAAAGTTAAAAATCCAGTTGGAATCTATGTTTTGGCAGTAAGTGAACTACATTTCCCTATTTTTCAAGGGGCTATTTAATCTCATTTGAAAAGAAAAAACAAATATAACAGTATAAAAGTAAGACCACAGCATTAAAATGTTCATATATGCCTGGCTAGGGTTAATAGTGTTCAAAATGTATGTAATACATAAGTATGTAACACATGTGCACGTAGCACATGTATGTAATACCTAAGCAACAAAGTGCTCCTTTCTAGTTAAGCTTTTTCTTTATGTTACACATACACTGGACTTAACTACTAACAGAAGAGCCAGCAGAGAGGCATGAATTAGACAGTAATATTCCACTTGTTAGTTTCTATCTAGGTGATTTTGCTGTTTGGCGCTAAAGTCCTAACTTAAATCTAGAATAGCACTTTCATATTAAGATATAAGAAAATATCACAAAACTGGAGCTGTTTCTCTCCCTATGGATCATTTCTGATAGTGACTTAATGCCTACTTTCAAATTAATAATGATGTATGACTTAGAATGAATTTTCCCCCGCAATAAAATCCTTGATCTTTGTGGTGACATCTTAACTCTTATAATATTAAATTCCCCCCCATAAAAGTCATACTTGATTATATTTTACGAAAGAGTTCTCACAAAAGCAACTATCTGTGTTTTGAATGTCAGGTTAGACGATTGAACCGGCTTGCCACACTATTCTGCCTGAGTCATAATTTAAACTCATGCTTGAGCACGAAGCTACAAATGATAGCTTATCCTTAGATTCCTGGGTTGCTACCCAAGTTAAAAAATATAGATGTCAGGGCCTCCCTGGTGGCGCAGCAGTTAAGCGCTGGGCTGTGGAGATGTCGGCAGCACGCGATCAGAGTTCGACGTCCAGCCGGGGAGATTCCCACATGGTGCGGCAGACCTCTCCTGCCTCGCCCGCTGCTCCCCTCAGCAGTGTATTTCTGATTTGCCTGTTCTGCTCCCCACTCTGTCTCTGGTGAACCCTCACGCCGCCCCACGCCTCTGGCCTGTACCCCAGCTTGTATGTATGGATAAATAAATCTTAAAAAAAAAATATATATATATATATAGAGAGAGAGAGAGAGATGTTAAATTCCACGTATGATAAGAGTAGCACCAAATGTAATCATACCAATTCTTACATAACTTAGGAAAGAATCTACTTCTATAATAAGGAATTGTCAGGACAGAAAGTCAACAAAGTCTGAAAGCAACTACAAAGATCTTCAAAAAGCACAGCTGTCTTAACCATCTGCAATTTAATTAACTATAGCTCCTACTCGGTATTTCCATATACTTTCAAGATTTAAAGCAAGAGTTGGCAGTTTTACTATGAAATGTTGGACAATAAACATATTAGGATTTGAAGCATATTATCTCCATTTCAACCACTTGACTATGCTATGTAGTATTAAAGCAGCCAAACAATAACATAAACAGCACATAAACACATTAAGTGAATGAACACAGTTGTGTTTCAATAAACTATTGTCAATATATAAAATCTGAATTTTACAGAATGTTCAGGTGTCATGACATTATTTCAATTTTTATATTTTTCCAACTGTTCAAAAATGTAGGTCTTAAAAAAACAAACAGGAGGCAGGTTAGATTGGCCATACTTTTCCAACTATAGGTTTATAGGTTAAACGAGAAAAACATAAATGATTGGTACAAAGCAAAACTAAAAATCCCTATAGATGCAATTTGATGATAAATAGATTGCAAATTCTATTTCCATACACGACTGTAGTATATATATTCATGAATAGGAAAATAAATGAATTTTCATTAATAAAATATTTTAAGATCATCAGATCGACCGAAACACACTGCTGAGTGGAGCAACGGGCGAGGAAAGAGAGGTCTGCTGCACCATGAGGGAATCTCCCTGGCCGGGTATCGAACTTATGTCACAGTGGCTCAGGACAGCCACACAGTGCTGCGCTCAACCTGTTGTGCCACCAGGGAGGCCCAAGATCAATTAATTTTTAAGGCTTTCACATGTAAATGAGATTCCTTGACATATTACTGAACCATGTTTAATATTTCAAATGTAATTCAACAATGTATGTGATCTTAGTGTGGAAATATTACCCACTTTGAAAGGTAAGATTTACTTCTTTAGGTCAAGGAGATTTATGCACATTATATACAGAAATTGGTATCATTCATAAGATATGTACATGCATTGAAAAAAATGTTTCTAAAAGATGGCCTTTCAATATTAATCAATGTTTCATCTATTTGATTTACTAAGACAGCATTGATTAGCTCTTAAATGTTTCTGCATAATCTTTCAAGATATCTGTAATTTTTATACTAAAGCAAAAAAATTCTACGTATACATCATTTCATAATTCATAGTTGATTTTTGTTCATCACGATGCCAAAAACTAAGATGTTTTAAACCAAAGCAACAGAATGTTTATCTTTCAAAAACAAAATTATACATTATAGATGCAAATGGTACGTAGAGGTAATAGACTAAGATTAGGTATTATCCATAAGTCTTTCCATATTCACATATTCAAGGAAATAATCTTATTTATATTCTGAAGCCACATTAAAATCTAAATTCTTAATAGAACTGATGTAAATAAGTAGTACAATTAAATTCTATTTTCATTTATATTACAATGGAAAACATTCTAGAAATTTAAGTACTATTCTTAGCATTAAAATTTTACTAAAGACGTGAATGACCCCAACCCCCTTCTATACAAACTGAGCAACTTCAGTCAATAATTTAAAAAAATCAGAAATAATCAGGTGTATTGTATTTTTCCCTAAAAAATAATGTTGATGTTAAGTAGCTTCACTAGACAAATATAGTCTAAAGGTGCACACATTTGAAATTTAAGACACGGGAATTAATAGGCAAGTCATTTTAAGGTTGTCCATGTTTACACCCAAATTTTTCATGTTTTCAATACCATTCCTTTTTTATCTTAAGAGTTTAGTAGAATAACAAATTATACAAATATCCAGAAGGTTCTACAAACAAAGCATCCTAGAGCTAAAAGTTTTGTTTTTTCACAAAATGCGCACTACAAGCACAACTGGAGCTTTGGGTTGTATTTGCAGGGCTAGTTTATAGGATTATAAACATATGAGGTGTACATTTATAAAATATGTGGTTAAAAGACTGAAAACACTGTTTTCGTGTAATTTATATGAGAAAGTAAATTAACTATCTCTGTATGAGGAGATAAAAATCAATGAACTCATTTACAACTGCCCCCTAAGAAACACAGAAATTCATTTAAGGAAGGGGGGAAAAAGGGAAATGGGTGGGGAGGACCCAAACAGAGACAAATACAGAGTAATTTTTTGCTTGTCTACTTCCTCCAATGGACTGAATATATGACACTTTGGAAAAAAAAAAAAGACTGGGGTTGAAGAGGAAGAAAGTGTTACCACATCCTGCCACAAAATTGTTTCTAAATACTATCAGAAAAAGGCCAATATTTTTCAAATATTCACCTGATATTTTCTTTTTTATTAATTTATTCACATATATTTTATGTAATTGTTCATTTTTGTACAATGTTTGCTTTCTCCTCTCAGGTATAGTCCCTGTAAAATTCCCAGCATCAATTTACTTGTGAACCTTGTGCTCTTCCCTCCCTTATTTTGCTCCCTCTCCCTCCCCTACAGAATGTCTCTGATTTATAGTTGCCTGTTACTTTTGTTTTTTTTTTTATTTAAAATTGTCATTTTTTGCAGCACTAGGGAGCTAACCCATACAGCGGTGTAGCAGACCTCTCCTGTCTTGCCCATTGTTCACCTCAGCAGTGTATTTTAATTTTAGTCAATCCACCTGTTCTGTTGTTCCCCACTGTCTCTCTGGTGAATCCTCATCGCCCCCCCCCATCTCTGGCATACACCCCAGCTCTCATACACATAAATAAGTCTTTAAAAAAAAAAACCCAAACCTTGAAAAGGTTGCCAAATGTTTAGTTAACTCTTTACAGCCAAAAAATGCCCACCATTTATGGAAGAAACAATACATTTATGGTGGGAACAATTAATTAACAAAGCCAACACACTAAAATCTGTAGCTTTTTTATATACAAACAATGAACAAGTAAAAGAAATTAAGAAAATAACTCTATTTTATAATAGCTTCAAAAAGAATTAAACACCTCAGAATCAACCTAACTCAGGAGATTAAAAAAAAAAACAACAGAATGAGAAGTCTAAGATATTACTATAGGACTTGCAAAAATGAGATGGAAAGATATCCCACTCATGGGTAGGGTGAAGCAATGGAATCAAAATGGCTATTCTGGAAAAAGGATTTATAAACCTAACACAATCCTCAAAATACCAACAATTTTTTTTTAAAGAAATTAAAAACAAAACTGAAATTTACATGGAACCACAAAATGTCTTGAATTGCAGAAGCAAACAGGAAAATGAGAAATGGGGGTATGACATTATCCATCTTCAAACTTTACTACAGAGCAACCGTAATAAAAAATATGGCACTGGCCCAACTAATAGAACATGGATCAATGGGAGAAAATCAAAAGCCCAGAAATAAATCCACATGCATACCATATTCAACCTGTGATAAAACAGCTATGACCATACAATGGGGAAAGGACAGTCTCTTTAATACATGGTGCTAAGAAAACTAGAAAGCTTCATATGAAAGAATGAAGTTAAAGTTGGATCACTTGACTAAGACCACACACAAAAATAAGCTCCAAATGAATTAAAGATTTAGATATGAGCTGCAACAGTAAAATACACAGAAAAAAATGAGTGTTTCTGTAATTTAAATCAGCCCTCAAAACTTGGAGAAAATAGGTGAATTGTATAGTCAGTATAATATAGAAGCAAGGTTGGTTCACATTATGCTTTTTTCCATTACCCAGTATAAAGTAGCTGCACGCTAGCTAGATACAATATCCATTCATACCACTGCATTTTTAGTTTAGTGTAAGAAAATGCTAACTTAGAAGTTCATATTGATTATATGGTCCCATTTTCATTTATTGTGCTTTTGACTCCATAATCTAGCAATCTCAGTTCTCCCCAAGAAAGTCTCATCAACCAAACATCACCTTTCTTAAAGTACTAAACATTTACCTAATTTTGACAGAAAAGTAACTTTTAAAAGTCTGCTGGCATTTATATAAGATTATATTTACTTAACACTTGCATATTCAGAGTAACTGACATGGAAAGTAGCTAATGACAAAGGAAGAGAAAAACAGATTACAGAATACTAAGCAATTTGTTTCATTACTATCAAAACCTGAATATAAGGGTAGTGTATGTATGATGTATGTATTATAGATATGTATGAATGATAAACACACACCAAGGATTAACTAACTGAAGTATAAGGAATTTTGGGGTGCCCTACTTTGAGGCACTTTCTGAAAGGTTTTATTTTGCAATGAGGTACTATTTTTTTAAAGATAAAAATAAATTAACATTAAAATACAAAAGAATGATGTAAACAGTTTGTTCAAAAGGTTCCAACTGAAGAAATTCAAGCTTCCAAATATAGTATTTCAATAATTAATACAATGCTCTCAGATAGCTAAACACGTAAGTATATTCCACAGACATTTTATAAACTGGCTGACACTGATATATTTGAAAGTATTTTTGGCATTCATTAAACATTCTGATATGAACCTTATATAATTTTATAAAAATGATTAAAAATACGACTTAAAGGACTACATGGAAAATGGGCTATTTAATGCAACTCTATGCAACCAACGATAATTCAAGTGAATGGTTTATAAAAGCTGTTCCTTATACAAACAAAAACCTTTAATTTTATACATCTTTTATAAAAATGTCATAAAGTGAAATTTCACAGAGTTAGAGGAAATACTTTTTTCCCCCACTAACAGATTACTCTGGATTTGATAGTAAGTTTTCAAGGAAAAAACTAACAGGAATACACATACTTATGAAACTGACTTCTTTGTAAAGCATATGGTGGCACAACAGGTTAAGTCTCAGCCTCTAAAGCTGTCAGCAGCTGATGCAACATGAGTTCAATCCCGGGCCAGGGAGATTACCACATGGCGCAGCAGACCTCTCCTGCCTTGCCCGCTGCTACCCTCAGCAGTGCACTTCAGTTGTTCTGCCTTTCTGCTCCTTTTTCTGTCTCTAGTGGGTAAATCCTCTCACCACCCCACATCTCTGGCCCACACCCCAGTTCTTGTGTGCAAAAATAAATAAATCTAAAAAAAAAAACAAACCCTGCAATTTATACTCACTGTATTTGATATATATGTCAGATATTGTACTAATAAATTATATACTTGTTTATTAGCAATTTAAGAAAACCTATGAATTTAAAGCAATTTAAGAAAACCAAACTTCCCAGTGATTCACAGAAAGATTACCTATTTTATGTATCCTGGCTGGGTCAGCTGCACTTCACTCTTACAAAGCTCATCTCTGTACCGCAAATCCCATGAGAGGCACTTCCAATACTAAAGCTTTGTACCTTAAATCAAATTTTTTTTAATATAATATATATTTTTATTGTTATTTATGTCTTTTACACCTTAAATCAAATTTAACCAAAATGAAGGGAACATGATTTAACTCATATCTGGTACCCTTCAAAACATAAAACCAAAATTTAAAGACTCTTGATTGTTGGCATTACCAATCTTCAAAAGCATACTAGATGAGTATTATCCATAGGTTTCAATATATTTAATTACAACCTAAAATGAAGTATGACATATGGGACAAATCTATTTTCAGTCTAAAAAATATCTAATTAGGAGTATTTTTTTTGGTGGTGTCTTTACAGAAGACCCTAAAGATGCCACTTAGAAACCAATTAGAAATAATAAATTCAGAAAAGTTGCAGGCTACAAAATCAATACACAAAAATATGTTGCTCTTCTATATACAATGAACTTGGAGAAAGAGAAATGAGGAAAATACCACCCCTGTTAGAAGCAAAAGGTGTAAAATAGCTAGGAATAAACTTAACCAAGGAAATGAAGATCCTGTATACTGCAACCTGCATTACACTGTTGAAAAAAAACCGAAGACATCGAGAAATAGAAAAAATATTACGTACTCCTGTATCAGAATGGCCATTCTATCTAAAGTAATACACAGAATCAATATGATTCCAATGACATTCTTCACAAAAACAGAACCAAAAATTCCTGAAATATTTATGAAAACACAAGAGACCTCAACGAGCCAAAATAATCCTGAGAAAAAAGAATGAAGATGTAGTATCATGCTCCCTGGCTCCAAACAATACTACAAAGTGACATCAAAACAACATGGTATTGGAATAAAAGAATAAAAACAGGTACACAGATCAGTGGAGTAGAACAGAGAGCCTAGAAATAAAACCACAAATACAGCTACTACTAATTTATAACAAAGAAGTAAAGAGCAAAGAAAGGAGAAATGAAGGTCTTTTCAAAAAATGGTGCTGGGAAAACTGGACAGCCACATGTAAATGAAAATAGATCACTACCTTACACTATACTAAAACTGACTCAACATGGATTTAAAACTTAAATAGAAGACCTGAAATCATAAAATACATACATAGATAAAACACTTCATTGGTAAGATAAAGAATGAGTGGAATACGCCTCCCTGGTGACACAACAGCTTAAGCGCAGCACTATGAAGCTGTCCAGAGCCACTGCAGCACGAGTTCGATGGCCAGCCAGGCAGATTCCCACATGGCGCAGCAGACTTCTCCTTTCTCGCCCACTGCTCCTCCTTCAGCAGTGTATTTCAGTCAATCTGCCTGTTCTGCTCCCAGCTCTGTCTCTGGTGAATCCTCTCACCGCCCCTCGCCTCTGGCCTACACCCTAGCTTGTATGCATAAATAAATAAATCTTTAAAAAAAAAAAAGAACGAGTGGTATACATAAACAATGTAAAAAATGATGAACTCTTGCCATCTGCGACAACACTGATGAACTTTGAGAGAATTATGCCAAGTGAAATAAACCAGAACAAGAAAGATAAATATTGTATGATTTCACTCTTTTGCGGAATACAAAGAAAACAAACCTTTAGACTCAGACAACAGATTGATGGTTGCCAGAGGGAAAAGGAATGGTTAGAAGGGGTTGAATGATTGGTGATGACGGTGAGCATGGTGAGAAAATGTAATATTGGAACATATATAGTGTGTTGTATAAATCAATGTTACTTTAAAAAAAAAAGCATATTTCCTTGTCATTGCAAACAGTAAATCAATTTTAACTGACAAAAGTACTTTCACAAAGGTTAGCCTAATTTAATCTGAACAATTCCTTTGTTAGTTTGTCATTATTCTATTTTACAGATGTGGAGACACAGTCAAAGATTAGGTGATTTCAAATCACATGGCTGGGAGGCAAATCAGGATGGGTCAGTCTGACATCAAAGTCCTTCCCATATAATAGTTTTCCAATTTGTGCACTTGTAGAATCAAAATTTTGAATACTCTCCACTAGGTTTTAAATAATTTACTTATGTTATTAGTAATACGAACACATAAAGTTAATGAAAACTTAAACAAATCATTTCATTGTTATTTTAAATATCGGAAATATCTGCTACATTAAAATCAGTTCACAGGAATATTATATTCCAAGATTTGTAAAGAGTATTGTAAACAACAAAAGACTATAATTTATCAAATTATCAAGCAAGATTTGGTAAGGGGATGGACTATACTAATATACGCATATCATATTATATCAAATCCTAACAGAACAACTACATACTTGCTTTATTTGTTCAGTTATATCAAGGTTAAAAATCTAAGCTTTTAACTAGATCATTTTTATATTAACTTAAAATAAATACCATTTGGGTTTCTCTGCTCATTTTCCAGATGAAAATGACCTTTCAAAAAAATATTTTCTTTTAAAACACTTTTTATCCAGAACTGTAGTATTTCTATGTTTTTAACTACAACTTGCCATCAGGGTGTAAAGTTCTCTTAGAATCACCAAGTAAAAATCAGAACAATTAAGTAAAGCTTTAAAGCCACTTGAAGGAAAATGTGTTTCCTTCTAAAGCCACATGTTAATATTCTTTGTGATACCTTTAGTAATAGTTTTGAACTTTTTATGGCAGTTCAAAAGTCTGGAAGGCAATTTTTCTTTCAAGCTATTTATCAGAATGGCTTTTACACAGCTGAGTCATATGAGTTCAACTTATTGAGTCACCTACAGCATCTGCCAACCACAATTTACTGACTGCAGCTTCCTCAAACTCACAACTGAACAAAATCAGGAAGGTCTGGGAACTGTTTTATGTTTTCCAAAGCAGCAACTGAAAATACTCTTTCAGAACAAACCAACTTAAAAAAAAAATCTCTTTTCCTGGATGATTCCAACTATGGTACTCTCTTATTAACTTGTGTTCCTCCTGCCCAGATTTCAGAAAAAAAAAAAAGGAGAGAGGCTGATTCAACCTGAGAAAGAAATAAAATCATACGCTTGCATAATATGTAATGTACTCAATTAAAAATATTTTCTAGATAAAAATATTGAGCTTGAATATACAGACAATTGTGTTAATGACTTCTGTTTATGGTGTGAACATTTTCTCCCTGGTTCTCTTCAAAAATTATTACGTAGATGCCATTTTTCCTTTTGTAGATGTACTGTTTCATTTGGAAATAAAAACTGGTGCCACCTACATGGGGTCCTGCTGCAAAGAATTTCAAGACAACCTGCATCTTTATTTGTAGGACATCAAGGGCTCTGGACACTGTAAAAGTTTCCCTTTATGTTACCATCATATGGTCTCCCTCTCGATAGTACAGAAAGGAAACTGGTACCTTTTTCTTTTAAGATTCTTTTTTTTATTTATGCATACAAGATCTGGGGTGAAGGCTAGAGGTGCGGAGGGTGAGAGGATTCACTAGAGACAAAGTGGGAAGGAGAACAGAGGATCTATTGAAATACACTGCCGAGCGGAGCAGCAGGTGAGACAGGAGAGGTCTGATGTACCATGTGGGTTAATTCCTGGCCAGGGATCAAAGTCATGCCATAGTGGCTGGACATAGCTTGACAGTGCTGAGACTTAACCCCTGTGCTGCCAGAGAGGCCTGAAATTGGGTAACTCTTAATGCTGTCTGATAGGTACTTGGGAATTCACTTACTGTTCTATGCCTGTATATATTTTTTAAAGATTTATTTATTTATGCATTTAAGCTGGGGTGTAGGCCAGAGGTGTAGGGTGGTGAGAGGATTCACCAGAGAGAGAGTGGGGAGCAGAACAGGCGGATCTACTGAAGTACACTGCTAAGGAGAGCAGTGGGTGAGGCAGGAGAGATCTGCTGCACCATGTGGGAAGCTCCCTGGCCGGGTATCGAACTTGTGCTGCAGTGGCTCTGTGTAGCTTCACAGTGCTGCGCCTTAACCCACTGTGCCATCAGGGAAGCCTTATGCCTGTATATGTTTTAAATTATCTGGTAGGATTGGGTGGAGAAAGTTTGTATCACACCATCCCTTTAGCTTTAAAACCCTCCAAAGGTTTGTTTCCACTCCAATAATCAGAACAAAACCTTCTACTTCAATAACCAGAATGAGAGTCTACAAATCCCTACTTAATCTACTACATTTCTCACCTTATTTTCTAATAATTTCCACATAGTTTCCTTGCTAATAATCTTTAAATGCTTCATTTTAGGGTCTTTTCATTTTTTCTGTTCTAGCTGACACTTCCAGATTTTACTCTTTCTCCATAACACTTAAGGTCTTACCTACTAGTTATTTTCCTGCGGTCTGCCTCTTCCCACAAAGCTATTTGAAGGCAGAGAATTTTTGTTTTTTCACAGCTGTATCTTAAGTACCTAGAAATAGCTTCTGGGATATAGCAGATGTCCACTAAATATTTGTAAAACTGAATTTGTCATACGAAAAAGGGACACATCTCTGAGGAAAGAGAAAAGGAGGTAAGAAAAGGTACAAAAACAAGTGTAAGAGGATAGGAAGTTAAAGGAGTAACCTTTACAGGTAATCTTATAAGCTCAATTTCCTCTGTGCTTAGGAGAAATATTATTTGCTAAGAAAAAGGAGGAAGTTGAGCAATGATAATTTGGAAAAACTGCTTTAGGAAATGGAAGCTTAAAAGCACAGGAAAGAATTCCAATTGGTACTAAAGGCTCAATGATATTTGACAATGGCACCAAAGTACACAAGTATATCTTGCTCTTACAATGTTAACCATTTAGAGTAAGGCCTCCCAAAATAATTTTCTGAAATGCTAGAAAGGTTATTTATCAGTACTGTCCCACATATAGCTATTTGGGTACTTGAAATATGACCAGATAGTGAATTTTAAAATTCTAGTTTACTTAAACTAGCTACAAGTTACTAGTGGTTATCAATAGTAGGCGGTGTAGAATTTGAGGTGTAAAAGTAGAGAAAATAAATATGAGGACTGTTCCAAGATAGTAATGAGCTTCTTGAAAGTATACACATCATGAACTAAGATTTACCTAATCAGATCTATTTACTTTCTAAACTCCTACCATGCTTATTCTCTTCATCGCAAAACATTCTAAGGGGCACAAAGTTCTTTCATATACATTATCTCACAGGCAGTGTCAAAATTACCATGGGGCAGGCATTATATATGTAATTTTAGATAAAAAAAATTCAACAGTCACATGCCTTTCTCAATTTTTCAGAAAGTAATCAACAGTTGGGTTCTAAGTCCAAGTTGGTATCCTGTTTACTAAATTCTGATAATTTAATAGATGCATGCTTCTGTCTCCCACCAAAATGATACACTTTATTTATATGACTAGTTATCTTTAAAGAGAATCTCAACAAACTTTGACAACTTATTCTATAACTGCTGTATGGTGATTCTGGTTCTTGGTCTCCATATTTTAAAATTTGATTAACTTGTAAATCATTTCTGATTTTAATAACATTAGCACTAAGTCAGACACTGTAAAGTCCTTGGAGTTCTGGGCAAAAGACAGCTTCTCATTGTGCACCCTCACTCATACTGAATTCATTAAACATTTAAAAACAAATATATGTATTTGATATTATTTGTCAAACAAGAAAGAATGGGAGAGAGACACCTTGGAATGGATCAAAACAAACAAAAAAGTGAGTAGTTCAATCCGCCCCCTTACAGTGCTGGTAATGAACATCATTAACTACAAATCCTTGGCTAAAGCAGTTGTTTCAATTTCTTTGCAACACTAACAATATGCTAGTCACAAGCTAGCAGCTGATGCCAAACTTACCTAACTGATAACATATATACAACAAACAATAAGAAAAAAAATCTCAAAAATCAAGTAGGAGAAACTGTTAGTATATGATTGAAATGAATTCCTTGAAAGAAGAAGTGTATGTGGGGAGGAAAGATAAAATCCTACCGTGAGGTGCCTTAAATAGTGTGTTTATAAGGTCGATATACTGGATAATATCTTAAAGATCTTAGACCTAGACTTTATGTATATGAGGAGGCCTGATATATTCAGTGTTTTTAGTCATGCCCATTAAGACATTATTTCGTACTTCTGAAAATGGCTATTCCATAAATGGGCGAGAAAAGAGTTGGAAGCCTTTAACAATAACATGTTATTTCATGCAGAGTACCTGACACGGGTAAAAAAAAAAAAAATCTAGAAAAGCAACTAATGTTTAACCCCTTGTTATTTTACGCCATTTACAGAAAAGATATGTGAGCATCTTTATTTAAATGCCAACAGAAAAACTGAACCTACTTATAATTAAGATACAAAAATGTTACCTGCTTATAATTAATAATCTTTATCAAATAGGTTTAAAGATCTCAGACAATGTATGAGTGAAAAACAGATTTGGAATTAGACTGGGTTGGTATGGTTGTGGACAGCTAGGAGAAAACATCACAGTATCAAGACTCAAGAGAAGCAGAGCTATGTTAACATTCACAGAAAGGAAACAGATAACTTTCTCACATTTAGAGTGCTGACAGCACCTGGTAGACCACAGCATTCACCAAACAAAGTGGGGAGCAGAACAGGGGGGGTCTACTGAAGTACATGGCTGAGGGGAGCAGTGGGCAAGGCAGGAAAGGTCTGCTCTGTTATGTGGGAAGCTCCCTGGCTGGGGATCGAACTCCTAATTCCTGTTGCAGTGGCTGCTATAGCTTCATAGTGCTGAGACTTAACTCCTTGCACCACAAGGGAGGACCTCACTAAATACTTGTAAGGGTCAGTGGGAATGTCTTTCCATTAGTATGACTACTAAAGGCATTTAACTGTGCCAAAGCCAGAGATGTCTACCATCCTACAATTGAGTACAAGGCAAAGAATCGAACAGTAAATATGAAAGCTAATTTTATGTGTCAGTTTGGTTAGCCTATGGTATCCAACTGTTTGGTCAAACATCAGTCTAGATATTGCTATAAAGGCATTTTCCAGATGTGATTACTCTCAATTAGTAAACTTAAAGTAAAGCAGACTATCCTCCATAATGTGTGTAGGTCGAGACCAATCAGTTGAAGGTATACGTACAAGCTCGTATATACATACAGCCTATTTGTTTTGTTTCTCAGGAGAATCCTAATGCAGCACGCTATAGAGAAACACTATCAGCTTTCTTTATCACATTCCTTTTTTCTAAACCCTTGTCTTCTCAGAGAAAAATATACAACCAAATAGCTGGTCTTACTTCAAACAACTGATTCGACATTGAACACTGTGTACATCTACCACAGAACTTTAAGCAAGTTTCTCTCAGTACATTTATGTTTCTCCCCCGACCTCAAACAGAATCATTACTTTAAATTCCTACTATCTAGCAAAGTGATTGGTACATTGCAATAAATAAATGACTACAATTTATAGTTGAGTAATCCCTGGATCTTTTTCCTTGCATCTTAAAAATATGCCTTCTCAAAAGACAGTATGTCCAATAACTTTATTTATATCCAATAACTTTCATGATAGGAGTTATATTCCAAAGACTGAAGAGATACTCCAGAAAATTTCTTTTTTTTAAAAAAAGAATTATTTATTTTATGCATACAAGATGGGGTACAGACCAGAGGTGTGAGATGGCGACAGGGTTCACCAGAGACAGAACGGGGAGCAGAACAGGCAGATCAATGGAAACACACTTCTGAGGGGAGCAGAGGGCGAGGCAGGAGAGGTCTGCCATGCCATGTGGGAATCTCCCTGGCCAGGTGTTGAACTCGTGGCACCACTGCCAACTGCTGTGTCACTGGGGAGGCCCTCCAGAAAATTTCAACAGTAAAGCAGAACAGGATACTTCATTATTATTATTTATGATGATTTACCTTTACAACTAGCAATCATTTGGACAAATTATGCATGTGTAAAAGATGAGAAAAATTTACTCCAAATAAACAAAACAGTTTCATACCAGGACAGACAAATGGAATAGAACAAAGTACCTAGAAATAAATTCTTGAATAAACTGAAAGGGTTTCGAACAGATACTACCCACCAATGTCCACAGTAGCATTATTTACAATTCAGTCAAGAGATGGAAATAATCCCAACGTCTATCAACAGATTAATGAGCAACTGAATTTCAACAAGACTGCCAAGTTTATTCAATGGGAAAAGGAAAAAATTGGGTATTCACATGTTAAAGAATTAAGTTGGACCTTAATAACGTCATCAAAAAAACCTTTCATAACAAAAAACACTAGAGATAAAAGACAATGCACAAAATGGAAGAAAATATTTACAAAGCACCAGTATAATAAAGGGTTGATAAACTCCTAAAACACAACAAAAACAAAATAAAAAATGGACATAGAACTTCACAGATATGGAGATAGGAATGTAAAATGGTGCAGATGCTATGAAAAACATGTTTCTTAAAAAACCAAAACCCCATAAATTTCCAAATAATCCAGCCACTTCATTTTCAGGTAAATGCCCACAGGAACTGAAAGAGATTCTAACAGATACTACCCACCAATGTCCACAGCAGCATTATTTACAATAATAAGAGATGGAAACAATCCCAATGTCTATGAATAAATAAATGAGCAAAACAAAATGTGATACACACATATACAAAGAAATATTATTCGGTCATAAAAAGAAAAAATTCTGACAGGCTATAACATGGGGAAACCTGAAGACATTAAGTTGAATAAGCCATTCACAGAAAGGACAAATATTGTATGACTATGTGAACAAAGAATGTACAAAAAAGAACTGGGGAGAGAAGGGTATACTTAAAAATGGGGAGTTACTATTAATGAATGATGATGAAAAAGTTCTAAAAATGGATGTCAGTGATGTGATGGTTGGATAACATTGTAAATAAACTTCACAACTCAATTATCTCTTTAAATAGCTAAAATGGTAAATTTTACTATTTGCTTTTTTTAAACAAATGTCCATACTGCATGAGGACAATGAGATTGAGGTCAGCATGATGAATGATCCAACTGAAAAAGGTTAAAAGAATCCTTATCACTATTCCACCCTTACCAGAAGGTATGGTTAGAATTCATTCAAGCGGGCTAGTCTGATTACTTGATTTCATGCACTTAAACCAAGCTCTGCAGTCCTAGTGGCTTAGTTAATTCACATTCATTCTGAGTGAACTTAGGGGTCACTTATTCTAAGAATAGGGTCATCCCCTCCATCCCTACCACAACCTGGACAGATTTCATTAGCCTCCTGGTGTCTACTGTTTACATTGATATTTTCCTGTGGGTTTCTGACATTAAATTATAAGCTTTTACAATTAGGAAAAGAAGGGAGGGTATTTGCCTTTCTGAACATAGCACAGCAGGCCCTCAACTATATGAATAAAAGGTCCTTGCTTGGTTCCTTGTACTTATTAAGGGCTAGAACTATTTTGTTTTTATGAAGTTTTAAGCTTTTTTGGATTGCCTGTTCTGAGGCCTAGGGACACCTACATTTTAGAGTCAGTCCTTTTGGTAAGAGGAGAAAGAGGGCTTCATTTCAAAGCATTTTGTTTTACGATTTAACTTTGAATAAATCTAGACTTCCAAATCTCTAAGCACAACTAGGCAGCTGAGAAAATAGGAATATTGGAAAACATCTTTGTTTGGATTCTTTACCTAGGAAACAAATGAGACTGAAGATATGCACAGATTTGGAGTATAGCTTGATGCCAGCATTGGAAAAGTACAGGCAAATTGTGCATGCAGTACATTAAAGGAAAATTTTAGTATCATATATAGAAAGATGTAACCAACTCTAAGAAATATAAAGTGCAAAATAAAAAAAACAATATGCATATAATAAACATTTCCTATGTGATGGCTCACAAAGGTAGGGTGGTACATAGAAATAATATTTTGTAGTCAAAAGTATTGAGCTCAAGCTCTGTTTAGGCTTCTACTAGTTGTGCAAACCTAGATGTCAAGTCACACGCCCAAAATCTCACTTTCTTCACCTCTAAAAATTGTATCATACATTCCTCCTCTCCCTTCCTCATTTTTTCTTCCCTTTTCTCCTTTTAACCTTTCATTCTCCAACATATTCTAATTTTACTAAGAGACACAATTAGGCTTAAAGGTCTTGGAAAAGAAGAAGGGTAAGTGGGCAAATCGACACTGACAAAGTAACATGGAAACATTATGAGAAGCAAAAGAAACTGTCTGCAGAAAGGAAATTGGAGGGGAGGGGCGCATAAAGACAAGGAATATGTTACATGAGTTCCTGACTGTCTAGTTCCTAACTCCAGTTCACATAAAGTTCAGTTGTACTTCATGCAGTAGATATCCACAACATTGCCCATTGTTATTCTTTATAATGTCTTTTACCCCTTTTTTAGTTAATCTAGTTTCTAACTTCTGCTTTTTATTAGTAAATTAGGCCTCTTAAAGACTTGTGTAGATCAAATCAATTAATACACTGGAAATACATGAAAATTGTCAAACTTTACCAAAAAAGGATATATTAACATTACATTAGAAATAAAATTTTACATTTGAGTTTTAAATAATATGGGCATGTTTTAGAAAGAACTTGCAATTAGGCAAAATAAATAAACATATAATATCAAACTATCCTGATTGGCAGAAACTAAAAAAATCCTTCTCAGTGGTAACTAGTCATGTTTTAGAACCTTTGAAATTTGATGTCTCCTAGGATAATTTCACATATTTTAAATTCATAACAGCAGTCATAAAAAAATTAAAAAGAGACTGGCAGATTTTTCAGCATATGATCATAGCAGATTTGGGACCAGGAGAGAACTATTGCAGACTGTGACTTATAAATGTTTTTAATCTGAATACTGCAGAACAGCTCATACTTGGGCCAAATTTCAGTCAAAATAACATGTTCCTGGATTCCATGGATACATTTTCAACATACCAAATTTTGCAACCAACTTTTTAATTAAAAAACTCCCTTTTTAATGGCAGCAGATATGCATTTGGGTATGTCTGGATACCTGATTTGTGGGACTTTAAAAGCATACTTCATGATTATTTGGAAATTATAGCAATAAAAAAAATCAGGCACAACAACACAAAACAAAATTACTGAATATTAAAACATGATGCACCAACTAGGAAAAAAAACTACTTAAATAAGGAAGTAGAATGACTGTTTTAACTACTGGTTCCCCTTTTCTTGCAGTCCATCCTACTTTCTAGGCTTCAGCTTGGCTCTACTATTGCAAGCTGTTGCTTTTGACTAGAAATGGAATAAAGCCAAGTACTACACAATAGCAGCTTCCTGCTCTGGCCTCATCTTCTAGACCGCCCCCATGCCTGCCCACAGATGCTGATCCTACCAAGCCAATAATCCACCAGCAGTCAGTTCACAGCTATGGATATGATCCTGTATTTTTTATAGTCTTGGCACAGTGCATAATCTACAATCTCAAGAGTTCTCATTTTGTACTGATTTTATGGCAAGAGGACACCTTTAAATTTCAATGAAATGCTAATCTGAAAGCATAATCAAATGGAAAGGGAGATGCATATGAAAATGCAGAGACTAACTGACAATGAGCACGCTCTATCAAAAGATAATTCAGAAACACACATAAAAAATACAGAATAGAGGGTCTTCAGAAAGTACTATTAATCCAACAATCCTGTTAATTCAGTTTTCAAAATCTTGACTTGCATCTGGTACTGTCTGAACTCATTAGTTCTCTTTTTGATATAAACCTATGTTTAGGTTGAATGCCTCTTAGCCCCGACACAAAATAATTACTCTAGTATTAACTTGATTAGGTTAATATTGGTCAAAAATGGTTGTTTTTCCATCTTAAATAAGTTCACAGAATTGTGAGTGAATGTTGACAAGGAACTTCAGAGGTCATCTAGTCAATACTTACAAGACTTCCAAAAGGTAAGGTAAATCCACAGTATCTCTCCAGAAACAAGAACAAGAAAAACAATTCTGTAACTTAAGTAATTATCACTTATACTTTCTGAGATAAAAATAACTATCAGCAGCAAACAGAGTTTATGACTTTCTTGTAGGGAAAAGAGTAGGAATAATTTGTGGAGGATACTACAATAGAGTTTAGACTCTTTTCTAGTATCACTTAAACAATAATAGTTTATAAAGTCATGATAGACTCTTATTCATACATATTTCTTAAAACTGGGAAGAGGTTAGAAGAAACATTACTACACAGACATGGTCTGTTTTACGCTGACCATAACTTGTACTGACTGATAGTAAAAAAGTTTATCTACCATCAGCTGCAGAAGGGATGGCAAGAGTTACAGAAAACGAATAAGACAGATTGTTTAAAAAAAAAAAAAAGCTGCAGATGGTGGCAGGGAAATGTTCAATGGCTGCGCATTGTAGGAAAAGGAGCTGTAAACATCTACCAAAAAGGATTAAAGATGATCTACAAAATGGGAAATTTTGAACATGTCTAACTACATTCTATTGAGAAACTAATATATCTATATAGTAATAAGCTCTATAATATACAACTTAATCTTTGTAACAATTCTTAAGGTAGATGGAATCTTTACATTATAGATGAGGAAACCATTTATTTATAATGCTTTAGCAACTTCCTCATTCTCATATAGCTAAAAGCAGATGGTAAAGTTAGGATTTGAAATTATTTCAGCATGAATTAACTTGAAAATTCCTTAACCATTATACTTATTTACACTGATTTTCTAGGACAAAAGACTGGTGAAAACACAATTATCTGCAACTGATATTAAAATAATCAGCCACCAGTGTTAGGTAGAAAATTTTGTTACTCTCTTGCTTCAAAGCTTCCCATGATTCATATGGCCTACCAGATAAAAGTTACTTGTAACTGAATTTAGCAATCCTTTTCCTTTTTTTATCTGAGTCCACAATACTTAGTTATGTAGTACTGTATCTACTATTCAAAATCAAATTATATTTTCTAGCTAGGCTGATATTCTACTATCCCCTAAATCTACTTCCTCAAGATTATGCAGTCCCTCTCTTCTCAAAAGTCTGCTTCACTCTCCCAGTTTCACTGACATTTCCATTCAAATGAATACCATTCATGTTTTAATCTCCTCAAAAGACTTCTTTAACCATTTCAAATATCTACTGACTTCTTTCTTGGCATTCCTAAAGTTTTTGACTATGCATTTTTGGCCCCCCAAACAAGTCCATTTCAAGTAAACTGTTTTTAATATAAATCCTTAATGATTATAAAATGGGGTGGGAAAGGATGCAGAATAAGAATATGATTATATATTTTCATCCCGTTTTTTTTTCCCCAAGCCCTTAGGTAGCAGGGAATCAGGAAAACAAACAATTAAAATAACTGTTAAGGGCCTCCCTGGTGGCAAAGCGGTTAAATGCTGTGCTGTGGAGTTGTGGACAGCGGTGACGGTGAGTTCAACACGTGAGATTCCCACGTGGCGCATCAGACCTCTCCTGCCTTGCCCTCTGCTCCCCTCAGCAGCGTGTTTCCGTCGATCTGCCTGTTCTGCTCCCCACTCTGTCTCTGGTGAACCCTCTTGCCGCCCCATGCCTCTGGTCTGTACTCCAGCTTATACGCATAAATAAATAAATCTTTAAAAAAAAAAAAAAGATAAAATAACTGTTAAATGAATGAAATCCATGGGGATGTTAGTTCCCAAGAGTCTACATTTTTTAAGGGTAAGTTAAAGGGAAGCAAGGTCTAAGGGTAAAATTTCCATTTTTTAATTTTTTTTTTATTTTTTATTTATACATACAAGCTGGGGTACAGGCCAGAGGTGTGGGGCGGCGAGAGGGTTCACCAGAGACAGAGTGGGGAGCAGAACAGGCATATCAGAAATACACTGCTGAGGGGAGCAGCGGGCGAGGCAGGAGAGGTCTGCTGCACCATGTGGGATTCTCCATGTGGGATTCTCCCCGGCCGGGCGTCGAACTCGTGTCGCCACTGCCGACAGCTCCACAGCACAGTGCTTAACCGCTGCGCCACCAGGGAGGCCCTCCATTTTTTTAAAGACTCCTTTTTTTTTAAAGATTTTTTTATTTATGCATACAAGCTGAGGTATAGGCCAGAGGCGTGGGGCGGTGAGAGCAGAACAGGCAGATCGACGGAAATACACTGCTGAGGGGAGCAGCGGGCGAGGCAGGAGAGGTCTGCTGCATCATGTGGGACTCGTGAGCATGGAACTCCTGTTGCCACTGCCTGACAGCGCCACAGGGCAGTGCTTAACCGATGAGCCACCAGGGAGGCCCCCTAAAGATTCCTTTCTGGGGAAGAATCAAGTGAGTCAAAGTCCATGGGATTCTTATGCTTATGTAGACCTCTGCCCATCCTGCTTTCACTATACTGATGTTCCATTCTAGGAGGTTAAGGGTTTGGGTGAGGAGTCCCACTACTCTTTCTCCAATATATCTTAAAATTCCTGTAAAATGTATCTCTATTAGTAGAGCAGAGTCATCGTTGCTAAAAGAAGTCTCTTCTCTCTTTAAGATGTATTAATGCATACAAGAACTGGGGTGTAGGCCAGAGGTGCAGGGGGTGAGAGGATTCACCAGAGAGAGTGGGGAGCAGAACAGGTGGATCCACTGAAATACACTGCTGAGGGGGGCAGCAGGTGAGACAGAAGAGGTCTGCTGTGCCATATGGGAAACTCCCTGGCCAGGGATTGAACTCATGTTGCAGTGGCTGTGGATAGCTTCACAGGCTGAGACTTAACCTGTTGCGCCACCAGGGAGACCCCTTCTCTCTTTTTTAAAAAAAAGCCAGTGTGCTAGCTGTTTCTGGAAATCAATTTTTTTTTTAAAGTAAAATTAATGAGGAAGCAGTAATTTGCTACCAGGAAGAGAGCAAATCTAAGAGATATTCTGTGACATAAATATTTATATAACTATTGGAATAAATCCTCGCCCAGGTCAAATTTTCATTCCTCCTTATAGAAGTGAATGCTGTGGTTTTTAAGAACACTCTAAAGTGATTTATCTATGCTACAAATTCTAGTGAGAGTAAAAGAAAGTTTGAAAATCTTTATCCATCAATAACAATACAAACATGAAATCCTGTTCACTTCCTTCTGTAAACTCTCAGCAATATCATCATAGTACCCTCCGGAACTGATCTGCTTAAAACACAGATTACTAAAGATTTTCAAACCTTCACTAGTGGCTCAACTTCTATCAGACATTTTATTCAACAAAATAACAACATATGACTAGTAACAATAAAAAACACTTAATTGTTCACCTGTGCTAAATGAGAAGTAAAATCAATGTCATTTGCATTGTCTCATACTGGTTGTGCAGCAATTCCAAATACTCTTTAGGACAGTAACCAAAATTTAGAAGTAAAAAATATGTGCCTCCATTACACTCAGATCCGTGTGCTGGTAACTTACCTTTGCAATCATTTGAGCTGTTTTTAGCAAACCAGACGTGTTATACTACTATCAGCATCTTTGACATATTCTAAAACCACAGCCAATAAGTTTACATAGTCAATGATAGAATTGTGGGACAAATGTACTACCTCTGGGAAAATTACTTTTACTGAAAGACTACAGAAATGATAAATATACACATCTGACACAGTCCAGGCACATTTACTAACTATATAATATTGCAAAACTTTTATTTTCAAATCTTTAAGCAATCTTTAGTCCAAAGAACAAGAAAAATTTTGCACCACCATTCCCTTTTCCTCCAACTAAAATTTTCAATACAGAAGTACTACATGTAGTATTCTCTAAAGTAGTTCAATGTTTATATTCTACTATAATAGAAAATATAGAACTAGTAATTTTATCTTGAAACTTTTATCAGCTCATTATGAACTAGGGCTTCAATTAGGGTCATTCCTTTCAGATCTAGGATGATTGCACCTTATTGTAGGAAAAATATCTCATTACTACAACAAATCTTAGTATACAATAAAATAAATATAAGGGATAGTTTTGCACAAGCTTCAAATTTCTAATGGTTTTGAATTAGTACCCTTAGTATTCTCCCTTTATTATATTTAAAAGCAAAGAGGATTGTGATCTCTAGAAAATACTGGACTAACAAGGCAGACCAACCCAGATTAATTGATATGAGTCATGTACAACTTTCAGGTAAGAAATAATCTCTTCTATATCCTCTATGAAGCAATCAACCTGCAAATTGCAGGTGTGTGTATGGCCACAAGCCAAAAGCTAAAACAAGACGATTTCAAAATCATGCTAAAAGCTGAATGTTCCTACTTTTATCAAAATGTTTGCTTATGTGATTGATCAAAATTTAATGGAGTTTTTAAAACTCTGGCAATCATTCATCATAGTAAACCAACAATACCACAGAAATCATAAGTCACTAAAAAAACAAAAATCAACTTGAGGATTCAATAATTTGCTTTTAACTCCTCTGTCAGCTGAAAGACATCTTAGAATTTGCAGTTTCCTCTGACTTTCTTTCTCCTTTCCCTTCCCCCTCTACTTCAAAGAAAATTCACTGTAGCTAGGCAAGATCAGGAAATCTTGTAGGAAGCAGAAATGCATTTGTGTACACAGGGAGGGAAAAAACAATTAACAATACTATGGTATGCAGGTTCAGTGACCTAATTAATATCTATCCATAACACTGTCTTTAAGGTGTTAGATTTCTCTCATTAATTTTCCAAACTATTTATAACTATAACCTGTAATACTTGTACCCCCAAATCCCAACTACACATGACCTAAAAATCTGACCAGATCAACTAAATACATGCCATCTGATATATTCAACGCATTGAAGCCACTCAGAGAAGGGTTCAAGTCAAACCAGTGACCTAAAAGTGAAAGGATCAATAAATAATGCTAAGTCATCTGTTTCCTAACCACTGCAATGTTTTTTTTTTAATCATTCTGATGTATGATAAATACAGGGCTTTGCAATGAAACACGGAAACTTTAGAGAGGATGGCAGATGTACCTCTTTAGAGAGGTACAGTTTCCCACTGTAAAAACATTTAATTAGATCACAGCAAAACATCATTTATGGGAATTTTTAAAACAAAGTTTACGTGTACTCATCACTGCATATGCACAAAGCCTTTTTCCAAATAAGAGTTTTTCCTTAACACATTTTAAGAAGTCTATAAAGAATAATACTCTAATTCAGGAAAAAATTGCCTCATGAAATTTAAAGTCGGGGGAAAAAAGCAACTACACAGTCAAACAATTTTAAAAACTCAATTTTCCCCCAAGTGCCTTTGACTTAGTTAAGATATATCAAGGCACTATTTATAAAAATATATGTCAGTAACAGCTGCCATATTTAAGAAGCCAAGGAATTTAATATACTGTTTGGACAACTGGTTAGAGAAAAGCACTCTGGGATAAGTCACTGCAATTACATTAATTCTAATTTTTTTCCCTTTACCTATATAGTGTTTATATTTCACAAATTCATTTAAATAAATAAATCTGAAAAGTTATACTGAGTCATCTTAGCTCTCTGGTCTAAGTCTGTACTCTAAATGATACAGTAAGTGCCTGTCATTTACATAACGGACAAAATGTTTTTAAACTTCATTTTAAAAAACTGCGTATCATAATAAAAACAACTAAAAAGACAGCTTGATCGCAAGCCATCTATTGCTTCTAAACTCCAAAAATTAAGGCATGCTGGGACATAAAGAAGTTTAGTATTATTATTCCTGATTTCTTAGAGGAAATCTTATTATTTGTGAAAGGAATTTTAAGTAGTTAAAATGTCAAAGTGAATCACTTCACCTCTGGAAGATACAGTCTGCTACTTCAGAAACTGACTTACCTATAGCAAAACAATATAAATACTTGCAAACGAAGACAGTCATATAGTTCACCAAATCAAATAAGTCTTTAAACTCTTTTGCCTTTATTTTTAACAAACCAAAAAGTGTAATGGAAAACAGTTTAAATGTTTCATCAGCAACAATAATAAAACCCTATAAAATGTTAGGATATTTTTGCACTCATTATAATTTTAGTATTATACTTTTAGGACACCTGGCAAGTGGGATTATTTTTAAAAGTAATTTCTACACAATGATTTCACTTCCCTAAATCAAAATTAAGATTGAAATTCCAGAGTACTAATCAGCAACCACAAAATTAAAACATTAAGAGTTGGAAGCTTGCTTTCTTTTTATCTAGATTCACCTACTCTAATTCCCATTAAAGACTTAGAAATAAAACAATGACAATAAAAGGACTAAATGGAGTTAACAATTAAAAACAAAATAAAAAACCCTAGGGAAAAGCTTAACACTTCTACTATTAAACTAAGACCCACTGATTTTTTTTTAGTTAAAAATAATGTAAACAAAAAGCAAAAGTTAATACTATAAAAACAAAGTCATTTAATGAAATAGAAAGAATGGAGAAAGACAAAAGTACATCTGTGCACACTTCAAAATAAGAAACAACATTGACAGGGAAGGAACGACCTCATTTTGGTAGATCTAACAGAAGAAGCATAACTGGTCCAATTCCCTAAGTATTGTAACTCCACATACACCAAATCACTGCTCATTAACTCAAGCCCATGTTCTTTCCATGGAAACAATGTCTTTACATCTTACTTTTGAAAAACAGTATTCTAAAATTAAACAGAACTGACTTTTAGGTCCACTGGGGGTTAAAAAAAAAGTTAAACTACTTCAAGCCACCTTTCCTTCAATGTGGATTATGTAATTTTAAACATTTCAGTAAAAGGTAATCTAGAAAACGCACAATTTAATTCCATCTAAATCCCAAATATACAAAGGGAACAAACTTCTGTGCATTTTTACTTATGCCCTTCAATTAAAATTAACTGATAGAACTTCATTAGAAATTTAAAAAAATATTTAGACTACTACCCTTACTGAGTTTCTTCACGATTAAAATCTAAACAATGTACTAGAAAATGTTTTTCCAATGAGATGTTTTTGTGTTCAAATTACAACAACCAGGAACTAAAATTTAGAAACTGAACTATTCAATTAAATAAAACTCAAAGAAAATTCTCACTTAAATAGAAAATAAAGTACTATTACGCTAAATTGATATACATTCATGTATTAAACACTAATCTCATTTAATTACATTAATTGACACAATTCTTAACCTTTAGAGTTGAAGACAAAGATAATTAATACTATTATCTAACCAGTTATTTTCTAACAATGAACTTTACTTAGAATGGCAGTATTCCCACTAACAGAATGGCTACCTGGCTCATTCATAACAGGCTCACAGTACAGACTTGCTGATAATTGAAAATTTATTTAATGCAATGGGTTCCTTGGAAACTTAGATATTAACTGAAGTTAAATATTTAAAAGAATATCAGTGAAGTTTAATGAAGAGTTAATTTTTAAAAACAACCTAAAATTTCTTACCTGGTAGGGCTGAAAGGCACTATCTTCTGTTAAAAAATCCAGTTGCTTATCTACAAGGAATTCTACCGCAGTGATTGAGCTGGGTATCCTTTTTTCAACCAGAGGTTTAAAAGTCTGGTAAAAGAAAGAAAAAATTCTAATGGTTATTTTCTAGGTTTTAACCTTAAAATGTGAAGAGATGCTTGTAATACAATGTATCAATATTATCATAATGATTTAAGGACATCAATTAATATTACATTTTTATATTATAATCTAAAGTAATGCTTTCATCCATAATGGGATATTTTGCATTTATTATACAGGAATGAAGTACATTGGTAGGAATCAAAAGAAAAATTCTAGTGTAAGTAAGGTTTACTTTAAAAAAAAAAAGGGATACAATCAAACATACACACATATAAAATTTCCTGCTTATATTAAAAGAGAAAATGCTTCTGAAACGGGAAACTTGAGTAGGAAAGCATATTTATCCCTAAGTCCTTTTGTAAAATGTAACTATTGCTCTTTTTAAAACAGTAGTTATGACTTACATGCATAATTTTTTCCCTAACTCATTCACACAAGGATTTTAAATGATCAGGATGCATCTGGTCTTTTAACTCCACCCCATGCTCTACCCACCCCCGCCCCTGCCTTAAGCACAAATAAAAATCCAGCTGCTTGGTGAGAGCAGCATGGGGGAAGGGAACAGTAAAAGAGGTAAGTACTACACAAAACCCACCTTTCAGAAAAGTCCTTCCAGATTCCTACTACTGAGGGGAGAAGAAAAAAGCTGGGGGAAGGGCGGAAATCAAAGGTCATTTGATTCTTAAAAGACTATCTTTTACAAAAAAGGATTTTACTCAAATGTGGGGTGGGGGTGAGAGTAAAGGAGGCTGGAGAGGAAGAGGAAGGAAATACAAGTCCTATATATGCATTTGTGGGGGGGGGGGCATAACATACACTTTCGAAGTAGAAGTCTGAATAAACACCAAGCAGCTTAAATCTAAGGTACTGTCCTAAAAACTTAGGAGATGAAAACAAAATTCTACCATCTTAAAAACACAGTAATTTTACTATATAAGAATTTTAAGTTTAGCAAATGGAATTAACAACAAATTCGACTACAAAATTACATATATCACAAGAAGCAATCTTTCTTGCTACAGGGCAACTAGTATGACCTTTTGGATATAAACCAAAGTTTTTGGCACAGACAGTAAAAATCCCCAGGAGATTCAAAGTCGTGTTTTTCCCTTTTCTTATTATGTCTTAAAGAAACTGAACATCTTGCTGATCACAACTAATAAACTCTTGGGAAAAATATTTAGTAAGTTTAGCTTGATGACTAAAAGTTAATTTCACTAAGAAATTTCTTTTAAAGCTTTCCATTCCAATTAACTGTAGAGTAATAATATTTTAAAAAAGCTAGAAGCACATTAGAATAAGCATTGTAAACATGTCTTACTGCCACACCATACACACCATAAACTTACAAACAATACCTTCTCTTTCCTAAATGAAAAGAAAACGAAAATCCTTAAATCCCTGCTTATTTTCAGCATTTATGATTAAAAAATCAAATTACAGTAAGAATTTGTTACCCATCTCCCAGGGCTAACCTTTAAAGTATACATATGTATAAAAATATTTTTATTTAGGTAAGAAATTACATTATCAAAAAAGAAATTCCCCAATTACTTAGTTATCTCCAGCTACTACTGCCAGCTGACATGTTCCATTTACCAGGATTTAATTCATAAAATTTTCATTGCACAAAATCCTATTTATTATTTTACGTAGCAAGTGAATAAAGTTTCTAGGCAAACTAGAGCAGTCATTTAGACTTTAAAATGCATGCCAGTTTGTGATCAATTGATATGAAATAGGTACATTTTTCAAATTTATCTTTTAGCTTTTAGTAAACTAGAAAACACTAGCACATTCTCCAGAGGACTGCTAATCCTAATCAAATGCTCTATTTTTTTTCAAACAGTACTATGTCAGGTCAACTGGTGAAGGTTAACAAAAAGGCCCACAAAAGGTATTATCTAAGTGGCTAAAGATACAATTCAATTAAGTGGGATTTAAAAAAGAAGTAAACTCTTGTCTGAGTGCCTCTTTCTTAGGCAAATAATACAGGTGGTTTGCATTTCCTATGAGACCTAGTCATTTTATAATATGAAAAACATTCTTGTGAAGAGAACCTCTCAGAACTGCTTTTTTAAGGGGGTCAGAGTTCTAAGGGTAAATTTCAACAGCCAGCTTACCATAATTTAAATTACTGAGTTAGAAATAACTAGACTAAAATAAATTGGAAGATAGCTAACTGCAAGTAATGGTAGATTTTAGCTACCAGAAATATTTCTAATACATTAATACTTACATCATTTACAAACTAGAAATCCAAATACTATGCTCCTTAAAGAGCAAATAAGACCAGGACTTTAAAGTTTTAAAATGTACAATTATATTTAAATTACAAATAAGTTCTAAATGCGGATAAACAATTTTATAGCACTTGTTAAAGAAACATTTTAATATGTATTAAACGAATAACCCTAAAAATGTGACTGTTCCTGCTTCATGGAAAAATTAAAGACAGTTAAAATATAATGCTTTTTAAGTGGCATAACAAGAGATGTAGCCATGATTAATTTTATATCAAAGTTGAAAATATTTCAAATACTTAAGCTTAACAATAGAAACACAAATATTCATAAAAGCCAGCCAATGGATCTGACAGTTTTTATGGTGAATTTGTAGTAAATATTTCATGGGTCTAGGTGCACCGGAATGTAAAGAAACTAGAACTCATGCATAACTAATTCAAGGCTCTAAAGATATATCATTCTATGAGGAACTTCCACAGCCTAAGGGGAAGCAATGAACCACCATCTGATGAAAGTCACAGTAGAATGTGGCCCTAATGACTATTACTCCAATAATGAAAAAGAGTTTAAAAATAATTGAAAATTAACTTGAAACTAAGTATTCATAGCTGAAACAAAACATTTCTTCACTTTTGTTAATGGATTAAAAGCTCTTTAAAAGTCCTTTGCCAATGTTAGCTGTACTTTAATATAGTTTAAAACCAAAATAAACACTTAGCTGAGAGCCTACATTTCTACAAGGGCCTACACCATGCTATAGGAAGAATGCTCAGAACAACTGTATCCTGTTTGGGGCTCCATGCTGCACCACATTCCATTCACATGAGGAAGAGGCGAACAGATGAGCCCTCCTTGAAAAAACATTTTTAAAATAAATCAGCTACAGCCCTCAAACATAACTCAGCTGCTCAAACAAACCATGTTAAAGCTTACTGCTTAACATTTAACTTGAAATTCATGGAGTTTATATGTCTGCAGTCTGAGTTTCTAACTATCTCCGATTAACATTAAAATTCCTCTTCCAAGTTAAAAAAAATCAGTTCATTAATTACAAAAATCTGATATAAAAGTCACTAAAGGAAAATACTGAATCAGAAAAAAACAAACATTTTAGAAGTCAAGGTTTAATCTAAAAAAAAAAAAACAAAAACCCTGAGTGACTAGAAAGAACAAAGTCCAAATTCCCACCCAAGTAGGTCTATTGAAAAACACGATACTGTTAGAAAACAAGTTGGGGGTGGGGACAGGAATACACCACACACACACACACACACACACACACACACACACACAACCTCACAAAACAAATACCCCCACTTCCCTTAAAACATTATATTCTAAAAACACTCTCCTGAAACTCTTATGCTGTCGTACTTTAAACAATTAAATTCTAGTTTTTAATTTATGTTATGAAAATACCACAAAAATCTCTTAAGAAATGAAATAGTTGAAAATTCTTAAAACTAAGGACACTAAGACTAGATCTATAAAGGCAGTGACCTTAATTACTAAGGCTGAGCAACAAAACCAAATGTAAATTAAGACAAAAGAAAAAGGAGGCAGAAAAATACAAACCGTACTTTGTTCTTGACAATTTCAAAGTATCTTTAAATTTCAAATCCACAACCCAGCTTTAAAGGTCAAGAAGTATAGCCGGTGTTTCCATTTTGTTCTCGAGCAGTGACTAAATTCTTTTTTCGTCTTCAAAAATCACAGGCAAATGGCTCTCAAACCAGGCATTTCTGAGCTCACTTGCAGCGTCGTCATTGTATAGGAAGAAAAGCCAAGACCACAGAACGAAGCAGAGGCTGTAACCTAACAAGTCTCAGACGAGCAAATGACGATTTTCTGTCTGCTCTGGCTCAGCCCCGGCAATGATGAGGATTACAACTCGCTCTTTGTCATCAGCACTGTGGTGTTAACGACTAAGAAATCCTGCAGCTGAAGCACTACTGCATCCTCCGATCTGGGTCAGGATAATTTCTCCCGAGGTCGCTTACATAACCGGTAAGATACTCCAAATAGAGAGAACAGCCATCCATCAGCTAGAGAAAGCCTTTCCCACTGTACTCCCTGCGTGGAAACACACTGCGGTAGCTTCCAACAGTGCAGACACCCAAATGAGAACGAGTACTTGGCTTAGGGCACACTGAGAGAAGGGAAGAGGCGGTGCTCTGTAAACTGTAACTAATCCCCCGTCACAGGTGCTGGTGGAGTCACTTCCAGCACGAGTCACATTACTGGTGATTACTCATTTGGCTGCGGCCATAGAGCCTGGCTCATAATTTTAACAAAGACAGACTAGTGGCGAGACTGAAAGCTCAAATTTACTGTCTCCTTCATAAAGAAAACGCAAATACAAAGTTTTTGCTTTCCAGATTTACCAATATGAGAAAGTGCAGAAAACAAATAGTTTGTAAATATCTCAAAAGTTTGCAAAAACGAAGCATAACTTTAAATCATCAAAAATACTTTGTGTGTTTTCTGGTAAGGAATTTATGATTAGTTTATTTCTTCTTAAAAATATAATGATAGAAAAAAACTTCAGGAAAAAAAGTCGAAAACATTTTTGGGAAATCAAATGACATAACCAAGGATGTCAGAGATACTTAGAGAAAACAAACTGATAATATTTATTTTGGCAGATAAAAAAAAAATACTCCTAAATTCTTTCCTAATAAAAACAAATTAAACTAGATAGGTCAGAGCCATAGAAATCCCTAACTGGAAAACATAAAATGTGTTTTCCTGATGTGTGATCTAATATATGCTCCTAACTCAAAACTCTGGAATACATTGTCCAATAATGATAGTCTCTCATCAGTCTCACATGGCTCAGAGCACCTGAAATGTGGTCAGTTTGAACTGAGATGTATAATATGAATATGAAAAAATATTAAGATAACTTGAGTGCAAGAAAACATTTAACTATTTTTAAGTGATATATGTGAATGGTCTTTCATTGTAAATGTATCCCAATGTAGGTATCTCAACTTCCATACATATATAAACTCACATCGTTCTTTTTAATAGCACATAGAAAACCAATTGGGAAGAGAAAAAAAACTTCTCACCAGCCAACACCCTGCTGCTTTATACCTTTTCCACAGATATTTGTTTCACAGAAAACATCAGATTAATAAAAAGAAAATATTTTGAATTTAGTATAGGCTGGATTAATTTGCACTTCTTAAAATCATTTTATTTTTGTTTAAAGGATGAAAGAGATGGGTAATGATTATCCTAAGAAAGTTAGTAAATTATAGCTTTAGAACACTGATGAAACTAAATTATAATTTTAAAAACAAGTATTTTTTTTAAATAATGGTGTTAAGTGAATATTAAATCACATATACTATCCTAACCATTCATAATGATTTAGTTATAAATATAAAAAATGGAAATAAAAGAATTCACAATTTAACATTACCAAAAAACTGGATAAATATTGCTGCCTTATTTGGAGTCCCAGGATTCATCTTATAATCTCATATAAATTCATAAAAGATATATATAACATAAATGTAAAAACAGCTTTGTTTCTCAACTACTATCAGTTACCTATGGAATCAAATAGCATGTAAAACTACACTTAGCTAACAATGCAACTGTGACAATATTTGTAATATGCCTACTAACATAAGATGCAATAACTTTTATAAAACCAAAATATTTATCAATACAAAAAATTCCTTTTTAGAAAATATTTCCAAACATCATGGCTGAATTAAAATGAGATGTTTTTCCAATACGATATAATGTCAAGTCATAACATAAAGGAGAGGTGCAACTAATTGAAAACTATGAATAACTTTTTAATATATAAATTGGGCTTGACCAATAATTTTATAAATATATTAATGTGAATTTGCTTTGGTACCCTGATATATTCTAACAGAAAAATAATGAAGTAACAATATAGAGAACCGATTTGGTAGCAATCATAAGTTGCTCAGCTTTTACATCAAGTCACCTTAATTCTCTCTTGTTTTTAAAATTCAAGCAAGCAGCATTTAAATCCTTTTGAGTGGTTGTTCCTATGACTTACACCTTCCTTAATGGATTAAGGAAGGAAGTTGAAGAATTACTGTTCATTTTTCTTTTTTTGTTTTTTGTTGGGGTGGGAGAATAAATGGTCTTTTCTGAGACCTAAACCAAGCTAGCGGAAGAGGAAACTACTTCAGTTACTGCCCTGAAATACACATCTCTGACTTCCTTCCTTTTTAGCTGGGTTTCTAGGTTACAAACTGAATAAATCAACAGAGGTGAGAAAGTAAACAGAAGCTAAAAGGAAGGCAACATGTATGATTATACAAAGAAAATCTTTTCCTTCTAATAATGTAAGAATCTTTTATGTGCAATTAAGAGTTAAAATAAATGAGCATTTCATTTCCATTCATCTTGGGGAAAAAAAGAAACTTATCCCTCATTTTTACAGCTAAGGAAGCCTAAACAAACAAGTGGATTTCTGCAAGAATACAGATTTATAGGCTGTGGAGCTGTCAGCAGTTGTGCCACAAGTTCGATGCCTGGCTGGGGCACCCACTTGGCACAGCAGACCTCTCCTGCCTTGTCCACTGCTCCCCTCAGGAGTGTATTTCGGTTGATCTGCGTGTTCTGCTCCCCACTCTGTCTCTGGTGAACCCTCTCACCACCCCACACCTCTGGCCTGCACCCCAGCTTGTATGCATAAATCTTAAAAATAAATTTTAAAAAATATAGATTTATAAATCAGACAAAATAACCCTCTAAATTCAATGGCCTATCATTATATTTTTTAATACCTAAGGGTAGGAAAAGAAGAAGAGCAACAGTAGTTAAAAGGATTCCAGCTTTCTATGGCCTTAACTTTTTTCAATATGCCATGTTGTCCTATAAATTTATGAAAATATATATCAAAACACATAATTTCTGCATCATGATAATATCCAAAGGATTAATTTCTACTCATAAAAACACCTCATGCAGAGCTTCAAGGTACTTAATAAACTATGATTTCTACAAGGATTACTAGATATGGAACTAAATTTACAGATTTTTAACTCTTTTCCCTGCCTCTTGCAGGCAGTACATTCAGTTAACCAATATGTATCAATGTATTTTATATATAAAGCACTGTGTTAGGCCCTGGGGACACAATGTTTGAAGAAATGACAAATTCATACCCTAGCATGCTTTACTGATATTTAGAAGGAAAGAGACATTAACTGAGTAATCATACAAATAAAAAAATATATTCCTTTAGATTTTCTGAATATACAACTCTAGATTAGTTCTATGTCTTTATCATCTCTATGAATTCTTTTAGAATCTTCCTGATTAGATAATCCTCCTTCCTCTTAATATTATGAAGTTTCACTTTCATTTCATTCTATACAACTTGACAGGTGTATATATCATTAACATGACCAATTTTTTTCTTTTTACAAAAAATGAATAATTTCAAACTACATTTTTGGAACTAAACTTCTAATTTGTGTTTTACCCATTACTAGGACATGGTCATATCTGTATATTGTAAATAAAGTCAGATATGGCTAGAATTAAATACCTTTTCCAAGTGTGTTGTACTTCTTTCTGAACTACTACAGTACTATCTCTACTTCAGAAGTAGATATCTCAAAATTCATCAACAATACAGTGATATTTGATGATTTATTTTGTTTTCCTTGTTCTCATGAAAAATATTCTAAATATATTAATTGAAGATAAACAAGTATTTCCAAATCAGAGGGGGGAAAAATAAATGAGAAAATTAAATAAAAATGTTAAAAATGGAAATGGAATGTTAAAGAATAATTCCATGTTTTATAAATGAAAAAATGAACTCTCATATTAAGGTTTTGGTGGTGGTGTTGTTAAAAACTTTGTTTATAGGAGTTCTGGGATTAGAATCTGGATTTCCTAATTCATAGCTAAATGATTTTTACATTTTAAGATGCTATGAAAAAACTATCGTTTTCATGCATGCTGACATGAGTTGGCAGAGAGCAAAGTGTTTTGTTTTCTGCTGCTGAATAAAACTTTAAACTGGACTTAAAATGGAGGAAAATGAAACGTCTAAGAAATTACGAAACTATAAACTATTAAAAATTAAGATATAATAAAGTTATTTTTAATTTGTTTCATTGACACATCACCTTTAAGAGGAAAAATCAGCAGAATTAAGAAAACAAATCAACATTCAGATTTTTTTAATTAAAGTAACACTATATTTTAACATTATATGTTTTAACATTATATATAATATTATATATATATATATATGGTGTGATATATATATATATAAATATATATATGGTGTGCCTAAGTTTTAACATTATATATGTGATGTGCATCACTGAGAATCAATATGCGTATATACATCAACTTCACCACTAAAATCCAATTCTATGCTTCACCAATAAAGGGCTGTTTTAATTTTTTTTTAAATATTTATTTATTTATGCATACAAGAGCTGGGGTGTAGGTGGGGGGAGGCCAGTAAGAGGATTCACTAGAGACAGAGTGGGGAACAGAACAGGAGGACTGATTAAAACACACTGCTGAGGGAAGCAGACTGTGAGACAGGAGAATACCATGATTTTTTTCAAAGACTACCAATAAAGGCTTTAAACTTTTATTTGTCAGTTTAGTATTCTTATACATAATTTATATGACACCATCTAAACTTGGATTGTTGTTTAATAAAAGCATAAAGATATTCATTCCTATTTTTTTTGTAATAGTGCAAAAGTAAAAAAGTCGTAAGTATCCAATACGAAGAGAATGCATAATAAAACTCTATGCTCATTTACTTAAGTATTTATTTGGCAACTATTTAGTAGCATGACAGTACAATGACACAAAAATAATATTAAGTTAAATGAGCCACTTATAAATTATATATGTATATGTGCCTTGAACCTGGGACAAAAACGTTGAAAAAAAGTCTGAAAGTGCAATTAAGTGGTTAGCTGGCTGGTTCAGGGTTAAGACTGTGGTATCCTTCCACTTGTTACTTTGTTTTCCAGATTATCTCTAATGAATTAGGTTGTTTATAAGGAAAACTTCTAATTGTTTCTTAAGATAAAACAAAAAAATCTTCTACCTATTTGTTAGGCTTTTTTAATCTGTAGTTTACATTTCCACATTAGAAGTATTTTTTTCTTGACAAACAGTAACAAAATAAAATTCATTTAAATTTTCCTTCTATTAGTGTTTTATCTTTTCTGAACACAGCTCTAAAAAAAAAAAAGCCCTTTACGGGGCCTCCCTGGCGGTCCAAGTGGTTAAGTTTCAGCACTATGAAGTTACTGGCAGCAACTGCATCACAAGTTCAATCCCTGGCCAGGAAGCTAACCCATATGGCTCAGCAGTGTATTTTAGTCAGATTCAGCAAAGAAATCACTATGTAGAACAACAATAGCTTTATAAAATATATTTCTTTTTTTTAAGATTTATTTATTTATACATACAGCTGGGGTACAGGCCAGAGGCGTGGAGTGGTGAGAGGCTTCACCAGAGACAGAGTGGGGAGCAGAACAGGCAGATCAGATATACACTGCTGAGGGGAGCAGCGGGCGAGGCAGGAGAGGTCTGCTGCACCATGTGGGATTCTCCCCGGCCAGGTGTCGAACTCGAATCGCTGCTGCCGACAGCTCCACAGCCCAGTGATTAACCGCTGCGCCACCAGGGAGGCCCCTAAAATATATTTCTTAAAAAAAACTTGAATGTCAAAAAATTACTCCTTGATCCATTGGTGGCAGATGGATGCTGTATTAGCAGGCATGGAAACAACATGAATCTTGTACATCAGAGCTCTTGGGTGACCAGGTGCATTGTCAATGAGTGGCAACACTTCGAAAGGAATTTTTTTTTTCTGAGAAGGAGGGCTCAATACTGAACTTAAAATATTCAGTAAAACCATTTGTAAACAGATATGATGGTATCCAGGATTTGTTGTTCCATTTACAGAGCACAGGTCCAATAGTTATTTAACATTATTCTTAAGTGGCAGCATCTTCCAAAAGAAGGCTTGTTCATCTACTTGAAAATCTGTTGTTTAGAATAGCCATCTTCATCGATGATTTTAGCTAGATCTTCTGGATAACTTGCTGCAGCTTCTACATCAAAACTTGCTGCTTTACCCTACACTTTCATGTTACAGAGATGATGTCTTTCCTTTAATCTCATGAACCAACTTCTTCCAGCTTCAAAATTTTCTTCTGTAGCTTCCTTGCCTGTCTTGGTCTTCACAGAATTAAAGAGATCGAGGCCTTGCTCTGGTTCAGTCTTTGGCTTAAGGGAACCCTGTAGTTGATTTGATCTTCATTCCAGAGCACTAAAACTTTCTCCACATCAGTAAGGCTGTTTTGCATTCTTATTAGCTCTGTGTTCACTGTAAGAGTACCTTTAATTTCCATAAAGAACTTTTCCTTTTCATTCACAACTGGGTTAATTGTTTGGTGCAAGAGGCCCAGCTTTCAGCCGATCTCATCTTCCTCACTAAGTCATTTCTAGCTTTTGACTTAAAATAAGAGACTAAATGCAACTCTTCCTTTCACTTGAACATTTAGCAGTTCCTCCAGGGTTATTAATGGGCCTAATTTCAATATTGCTGTGTTTCAGGGAACAGGGGAAGCCTGAGAAAAAGGAGCAATGAAGGGAGGGTTGGTTGGTACAGCAGTCAGAACACTAAGAATATTTATCAGCTAGTTTTGCTGTCTTATATGGACAGAGATTATATACATTTTTTGGCACACCCAAATAATTAAAATAGCAACATCAAATATCACAGATCACAGGTCACCAGAATAGAAATAATAATGATGGAGACGTGTGAAATACTTTGAGAATTAACAAAATGTGACAAAGAGACATGAAATGAGCACATGCTGTTGGAAAAATGGTGCTGGCCCATAGATTTGCTACATGCAGGGTTGATACAAACGTCAATTTGTAAAATACATAGTAGGGGGAAAGGGCAAAAGAGGCATAACACAGTTAAGAGGCATAACACAATAAGAGGAGGCATGCCTGTGGGCTGGGTGACAGTTCTTGGTGCATTTGTAGTTAAAGATTACTGATTACTGGTACTGTTATTAACCTGTAACATGCTATCCTTTCATCTTTGTTCTCTCACCCTGTTACTTGAAGGTTATCTTTATTTGGAAATTAATAAATGATAGAACAATTTTAAAAATCTTATGAAATTAAGATCTAGATTTTAACATGATTAAGAAAAGGTGAAATAAAGATTAACTCTCAAATTAATAAAAAAGATCAGGTACTACTTTTAGGTTTAAAAAGTCAACTACATATATAGAATGAAAAAGAGAGATCTAGCTTCCTAAAAACACATGTGAAAGAATCCTGGGAGATTCAAGACTCTAAGTCAACGCAAGTTATGTGTTGCTTTTTTAAAGGACAATTCAAATTTTCACAGAAGTCAAATGTTGACAAAAAGTGCCCAGACCATTTGAAATTAACATTGGCCATACTTTCTCTGAGTATTTTGTTCAATTTGGGACATCACAATATAGAAGAAAAATTATTAATTGAGAGATGTCAAAGGCATTTAAAATTCATGGATTATTAAGGTCATTTGAAGAAATGGAGAATGTCTTACTGGTGAATAGGAAAAGGACACATTAATTCTGTACAATTATTTTAAGAGTTAGGTAATGTAGAAAAGATGCTTACAAAATTTTTTAGGAATTTCAATTCCAGTTCATCACAAAGAAAGAAAAAACTTCTAATAATTAAATAGTAACAGGAAGCATGAGATCAGAATTTAATACATAAGGGCTTTTCTTAGAAAAATAACTTAGCCATGAGCCAGACAATGAAAACAGCCAGACAATGAAAAGATTCCAAAGGAAGAACTCAGGAATAGAGAGACCACAGAGGGAAGGGGCCAGTAACATGCACTGGACTTGTTTACTAAACCCTTACGGGAATTTTCTTTGAATATAATGTAAATATTAAACTGTAATAATGTAATGTAATGTAAATATGAACTATATTAAGTAAGAATTAAAAAAGAAGAAGAAGCACTACTAAATCATAGCAGACGTACTTGTGGAGTAGTGAACTTCAAAAACTAGAAGAAGAATCTGAATAAAAATTACCTTGTGAAGTCTATCACTGAAGGACCCCATTTCTAGCTTTGGCAAGTGAAATATTAAAAATTCTTTACGGTTCTGAGATTCTAGTACCGTCTTTTGAACCCATTTAATGTTTAAGATTAAAGTAGAAGATAGGCAAGATTAAACCAAACTTCATAAACACAGCTACTACTTTTGCATATATAAAGCAGCTTAAAGGAATACTTATATTATTCACATAAGGTGGAAGGACCATGAGTAAATAGTAACATCTCACATTTCAGAATAAATTAAGGCTGTTCTGCTTGGCAGAAATTAAACTACATGGCTACTTCTACAGCATAGGATTTCTGTAACTCACATATCTTTTATCTCTTATGATGAAACGTAAATGAAATTTTGGGGAAATAAGAAATATTACAAAATTAAATCAGCCCAACTATAATTACAAAACATGTTTGTTAAAGAAATATTATAGGGCTTCCTTGGTGGCTTAGGGGTTAAATCTCAGTGCTATCATCAAAACCACTGAGTTCAATCCCTGGCCAGGCAGCTAACCCACATGTGTCAAGCAGACCTCTCCTGTCTTCTCCACTGTTCCCCTTAGCAGTGTATTTCAGTGGTTCTACCTGTTCTGCTCCCTACTCTTTCTCTGGTGAAACCTCTCACCCCCTGCCACTCCCACCTCAGGCCTATATCTCTGTTCTTATACATAAAATACCTTAAAAACAACCAAACAAAAGAAATACTATAAAATTAAATCTACCCAACTATAAGTACAAAATATGTTTCTTAAAACAGTAATAGACAGGGCCTCCCTGGTGGCTGAAGGGGTTAAATATCAGCACTCTGAAGCTATCAGCAGACACTGCAGCAGGAGTTCCATCCCTGGGCAGGGAGCTTCCCACAGACACAGCAGACCTCTCCTGTCTCAACCACTGCTCCCCTCAGCAGTGGTCTGTCTGCTGGTAAATACTCTCACCCTCAGTACCTCTGGCCTACACCCCAGTTCTTGTATGCACAGATAAATAATTTAAAAAAAAAAAAAAAGTAACAGCCATAAAATCACATAAGAAATTCAAAGTTAAGATAAACTGTCTAACAGTTTTGAGTACTATCAAGAATACCATCCTTATAGAGTATTTGCCTATGACTGATTTACCGGTCTTTTTAATTTTGAACTAATTTTAAAATATATTTCACAATTTTTCTCAATAATTTTACTGTTTTTAACTCCTGGACATTTGAATAGCATTTCTATTTCTTTATTGGTTTTGTTCATTTCTGTTTGACCAACATCTGTTTCTTGTGTAACCCAAGTCAAGAAGACGCTACAATGATTTCTCCATTACTTCCTTGTTTGTCAAAAATTCTGATATTATCAGCAATAATCCAGAAACTGGATTTTCAGCTAACAAAAGGGACATACAATTTCCATTAAAACTGACACAGTAGCTACTTTGTTATTTTAAAAATATTTATATTTTGAGTGATAATGAGCATTTAGTATATTTCGATTTAAAAATATGTAAGGTAAAACCAAAATTACAAAAATTTCAATCCTACTTAAGTATTGATAATATATGCCAATATTTAATAGCCACAAAAATTCAAAGTACTGCTTTGCAAAATAAAGAGACCATATTGGAAGAGAAAACCTTAAATAAAGACTTTGCCACTAAAGTGTTTTCTTTCAATTAATAACAAATTGTGATCATTTGCAGTGAACTTTCTGTTTTTTTAAGTGAGCTGTAAGACAAATGAAATTTGTGTTGCACAAAAAAGTACAGAGAAAGTAAATGTCCATAATCTAATTTAAGGTAAATAATCACTAATATTGTTGGGGGGGGGAAAGGATGTCTGCAACAAACTCCACAGGAAGGTCTATGGGCCCCCACCTCAAGCCCCCTAGGAAGATCCAAGACCCCTAGGGCTACGAATCCCAGAATTCCATCATCATCCAGAAGAGAGGATTACCAGAAACTGAGGGGTGGAGTTAAGCAGACACGTTGGCTATATAAGGAGGGCTTTTGACCTTGGGGGTCTCTTGCTTCTCACCGGGCTACAGAGTGCCATTGGGGTTTCCAGCTCTTCAGATCTGGTAGGAATTATTTGGAGATTTATCTCTCTCCCTCACTTTCTCTTTTGTCCCCAAGTTATTCAATTTTTTATTTCCCTTCCTTTTGTAAATAAACCCTTTTATTAACCTTTTTGTGAGTGCCTGCAATTGTTCTTATTATAAGTCCTTTTTAAGCGTGCGGGTGAGAACCCACAGTCAGGCACCCCATTGTATATCGGGGTTGCCCTGTAACAATATAAGTTTGATACACTTCCTTTAACCAAAGACTTTTCCCTCTAAAGCTCTAGCTTTTCTTAATTCAGGTCAAACCCTTCTTCACTGAGGAAATCTGTCTTTATAGGAATGAGGCAACCAAAGTCCCAAGGCTAACTGAGAAAGAAAAAAGTTGAGGCCTATTAATGATGCCCAGAAGGCCTTGCTAAAGTTTATCTCTGTAGAGAAAGAAAAGTTTCACAATTAGGCTCTTCATGGTTAATAAAGATTCCTTCCAGAGTCTTAGTTTTCTCCTTCAAAGTTTCAGACTGCCAGTAAGCAGTCTGGGCAAATAAACTTCTTTGGGACTCCTGCAGATTTAGTAGTGTTTTATAGCTTTGGAAACAGTTGCTTTTTCTTTGGGGAAAAAAGCTTCTCTACACTGCCCACTTGACCACCTGCTTAAAAAGCTTTTAAAAACAGAACAAATTTTCCTAATTTCAGGAATCCTTAGGATCACCTTTCTGCTTCCAGACATATTTAGGTCAAATTATATTTCATGTTTTAACTTGATGCTGTATTCTACTTTGCCTTGGAGAACTTAAAAAGTTAACTGAATTTGTTAAAAAAAAAAACACATTTAAAGTGGTCCTAGAATTATGCATTTTTTTACTTTGATAGGAAGAAATGAAACATAGAAAAGCAATTGTTTTTGAAACAGGTTTATCAGTAGGGTCACTAAAAATGCCACTTCCTTTACCAGGAAGAAAGTTTTCTTTTACATTCTCCTAACAGTGGTGTACCAGATTGAGCTTTGTTATGTTTCATTAGGTTTGTTACCATCATTAATTGGTGAAAAATCCTTAAAGGTATAAGGTGCTTCCAGAGTTTGATATTTAAGGCATACAGTGGTGTTAAGAACAGTGGTTCTCCAAGGGCAGCCCTACATTCAGTAGCAACAGCAACATAAGCAATTAGTTGAAAAATGCAAATTCTCAGGCTCTACCCAAGACTACCTAAAATCAGAAAATCTGGGAGTGGGGACTACCAATATATGTTTTAACAAGTCCCTGGGAAATTTTGAAGCACTGTAAAGTTTGAGAACCAATGATTTATAGCAGTGTTATTCTTAACTGTTCCCAGGTAAAGGGAACTGTCAGATCTGGTGAAAGTGTGGCTCCCTTGAAAAAAGATGCACAAAATACTTTATGCTACAATTTCAAGGGCTTCCAAGATCATCTGGAGGACCTTCTAAGAACATACATTCCTAAGTTTTAATCCTGATGATATATTGAAATGAAAACTCTGAGAATGGGGCACTGTATTATAAGTATTTTTAAAATGTCATTATTCTTTTCTTTTTCCCTGCTTTCTCAGCATCCCCAGTCTTTAAGTAACCTGCACAGGTACACCAGATTGATAAGGTTGGCCCCTGCTACAAGTTCCTCTTCCTGCCTGAACAGTCAAATGCACCAATGAAATTCCCTTGTTCCTTTGATTGTTTACTCTACCAAGACCTCCAACAAAGGTGTTGTCCATAGGTGCTTATACTCTCTTGGCTCCCCTGAACACCCCACACCTTAGTTGGGCCTGCTCCCTGTCACAGGCAGTGACCCTGTCTTTCTAGGATCTATGAGGATAACAGACATTGTTTACTTAGTCCTTTTGTGTGTGTCCACTTTAGTGACTGCACCTCACTGATCCATCACATAAACGAACACAGAACAGGCCTGGGAATCCTTAATTCTAAAATACTTTCAGAGTTAAACCTGAGGGTGAATCAACTCTGGGAACCATTATTTCAGGGAAACCAAAATCTCTGTTGAGATCACCTGTTCTAGAATGACTATATGTCAGGGTGCCCTAAGCCATGTCTTAGAAATTCTCACTCTCCTTTGTCACTTGCTAACTCAAACTCCTACTTTCTCAGGAAGCACAGGGTCTTTAAATAGCTTACCAACAGCTTACACTGAAAAGCTGTTCATTCACAATGTGGGGATATCTGAACCATGTAGATTCCAATTTCACACACCAAGAATTCCAATCCAAGTACCTTAAGGCTAGTAGAGGATAAGCTCTTCAGTAGAAAGCAGAGAGATATCTATTTAAAGATGCTTTGGCTTTGGCTTGATAAAAGAATATCAAGCAGTTCAAACACTATGCTCAGAAAAGTGGTAATGCAGCTTCTTTAGATTACATGGAAAGACAGAGCACAGCCCAAATAGTAAACAATATAACCACAATGGTAGTTTCCTCCTGATGCTTAAAAAAAGATGAGGATTTCAATCATTATTGTTCCCTAAGTTTTACTCATAGTAGGAGAAACAAAGAGGAAGTTCCTCAAGAGAAGACATAGTCAGAAGTGTAGTTAATAATTCAACAAAAATTTCAAACTGATTAAAACTGCCCGTGAAGCAGCAAACAAACTGCCCCATGTCGCAAGAATTATGAACCTAGAAGCTGGTTCAAGACTGTGGTCCAAGGAGATGAAAGCCCAAAATTATCCCATAGACTTTCCTATCATGTACAGATAAGTATAGCAATTTGGGAAGGAGGGGAGTAAGATTAGGTATGCTACCTTGACATCTACAAAGTTTACAATAAGTTTTAAGTTGCTCATCTTTGGAAAAACACATTAAAGTATGAAATGTAAAACATAAAACCTTCACTAGTAATGAATCAAGCTTTCAGACTAACTACAAGTTCATGACCATTAAATACTCATTTAATAATTAAACATTTGTAAAGCACTAAGCACTTATGTGTTACACACTATACTTGAGACTATATACAGGAAAGTAAGAATTATTATTTTGTTTTTCCTGGCATCTATCAAGGTAACAAAGGAACTAACTACAGTTGTACAATGAAATTTAATAAGAGTAAATGTTAACCCTCCAGTTTAGATTCCAAAAAGTTACCACTTGAGTATGGTGCAACCACACACTCCCACCCTATCCCTCACAGGCACGTATTAGTATAATATGTGGTAAAACTTGCTTGGCAGCCTTTGATGCAAAAAGGATTAGGAAGTTTTATTCATTCTACAAATATTCACTGGAATATCTACAATGTGTTGAGCATTATCACAGAGATTTTATGTGATGCAAGATCAAGCTAAACATAAATTCATTATGAGGCAAGACAGCACTGTGGGGTAAATGCTAAAACTACTACTACAGAGCATTACAAATATGTGAAGCAACGGTCTCAATATATTTAAATCACTTTAAGTGAGAATTAACGGCATCCCATCCCACATATGAACAACCTCCCTCATTATCAATATTCTGAAATAGAGTGAGACATTTTCTATAATCAATGAACGTAATATTAGCACATCATTATCACCCAAAGTTCAAGTTCATCAAGTTCTTGGTGTTGTATAGTCTGGTAAATGTGTGACATATACTCATCACTACAGTATTATAAAAAATAATTTCACTCTCTTAAAAAAAAATTATTTGTGCCACAGCCTTCCCAGGTGATAATATAATTACATGGACCAGAATTTGATTTGAGCCTGGCAACTCATCCTAAGGAAGGCATAGAGTTGACACATCCAGGAATAAGTAAGCCAGTCCTCAAATAGAACTCATCAAGGGCTTACTAGCAGATATGACTTTCATTTTTATACTTTTTTGCAGAGGATACCTGAACCATAATGGACGTCACCAATGAGTGTCCATTTAAGAGGTGATATTAACTACTAATATATAAGTGACCTCACCACTGACCTTTTTACTACTGCCATAGTTTTGCTAACACCAAAATGTGGATACAGTTGTAATCATAATTTGTAGTCTTTTCATAATGGCCTCTTTCATTAATATGCATTTAAATTTCTTCCAAATCTTTTCATGGATTCAGAGCTCTGTTTTAAAAAAATATTGAATAATAGTCTATTGTCTAGATCACCAAAGTTTATTTATCCACGTGCCCACTAAGGGACATATTCATTGCCTCCAAGTATTGGCAGTGATGAATAAAGCATCCATGTGCAGATTTTTGAGCAGACTAAGTTATCAACTTATATGGGTAAATAGTAAGGAGCATGACTGCTGGATCATATAAAAGGAATATGTTCAGTTTTGTAAGAAATTGATAAACTGTCATCCAAAGTGGCTGTACCACACTTCATTTCACCAGTAAAGATTTAAAGTTCTTACTGCTCTACAACCATGTCAGCATTTGTTGTTAACATTTTTGGATTTTGTACATTTTAGCAGATGTGTATTTCATTGTTTAAATTTGCAATTCTGCAAATGACATCTTATGTTTAACATCTTTCGACCATTGTATTTGCCACTTGTAAATATTTTTGGTGAGATATCTTCCCCACATCTTTAGCCCATTTTTTTAAAAAATTATTTCTTTTTTCTTTTGCAATGATACTGATTTACAACAGTATCTAATTCATAGGTATAAATTTATACCTCTTTATAGATACGTAACTACACCATTCTCACCAAGGCACCCACAGGTCTCCACCAAAGTCCACTGTTCCCCTCACAACTTTGTTTCCCTCTACCATCTTCCCCTTCTGGTAGCTTCAGATCTAGTCAGATTTCTAAGGTTTATCCTTTGTTCTGTTACTCTGTATTTCATATATGAGTGAAATCATCTAGGATTTGTCCTCCTCCTGACATGTCACTTGGCATAATCTACTCCAGTTCCACTCGTGTTGTCACAAATGGCAAGAGTTTACCTTTTCTATATCTGAGTTGTATTACATTGAGGATATATACCACATCTTCTTAATCCTTCTATCTCAATTTTTGAAGAGATTTTAACATAAACAGATGTTGAATCTTGTTAAATGCTTTCTCTGCATCTAGTGAAATGACAATATGATTTTTGTCTTTCCATCTGGTTGATATGGTATAATACACTCATCCATTTGCAGATGCTGAATCGTCAGTGTCCTTGGAATAAATTCCGTTTGGTGATGATGCATGATCCTTTTAATGTATTGTTGAGTTTAGTTTGCTAAGATTTTATTAAGATTTTTGTTGATCAGGGATACTGGTCTGTAGTTTGCGTTTTTTGTGATGTCCTTGTTTGCTTTTGGTATCAGATATCAGAGTAACAGTCCCATAAAATATGTTTGCAAGCATTCCCGCTTCCTCTTTTTTTTTTTTTTAATGATTTATTTATTTCAGCATACAAGAGCTGGGGTGTAGACCAGAGGTGTGTGTGTTGGGGTGGTGGTGAAAAGATTCACCAGAGACAGAGTGGGAGCAGAAAAGGTGGATGAACTGAAATATTCTGCTGAGAGGAGCAGTGGGTGAGATAGGAGAGGTCTGCTGTGCCATGTGGGAAGCTCCCTGGCCAAAGATCAAACTTCTTTGCAGGGTCTGGTAATAGCTTCATAATGCTGAGATTTAACCCCTTGTGTTACCAGGGAGACCCCCTTGTCCTTAATTTTTGGGAAAAGTTTGAGAAGACTAAATATTTGTCTTGGAAGTGCTGGTAGAACTCAATAGTGGAACCATCTGGTCCTGCTTTTGCCCATTTTTAAAACCAGTTGTTCACTTTCTTATTGTTGAATTTTAAGGGTTCATTGCATAGCTGGGACAAGTTATCAATTAGGTCTTTTACAGATAATTTCTCCCAGTCAGTGGCTTGTCTTTTTCTCATTTTCTTAATCCCCTTACTTGTTGTTATTTATTTTAATATGATCTGTGGGTCTCTTTGCTGCACAGCCTCTGGGAAACTTTACCAGTTAATGCACATGGAAGGTGCCACTGCACCAGGTAATTTCCTACACAAAAACTAGTAAAATTTAGCTTTACTATAAAAAAATTCAGAATTAGGGCCTCCCTGGTGATGCAAGGTGCTAAGTCTCAGCAACATGAAGCTAATGGCAGCTATTGCAGCCATTGCAGCACGAATTCAATTCCCAACCAGGAAGCTGACCCACATGGTGCAGCAGACCTCTCCTGTCTCACCCACTGCTCCCTCAGCAGTGTATTTCAGTAGATCTGCCCATTACGCTCCCCACTATGTCTCTGGTGAATCCTCCCCCCCCCCCCACCTCTGGCCTACATCCCGGCTTTTGTATGCATAAATAAATCTTTAAAAAAAAAATCAGAATTAGTTAAGAACACTGTACTTCTCCTGAGCTCACTCCTTTTGTAATTATGTTATAAGGCTTTCATTTGGTTTATTCATAGTATGATTTCATGAGAAAACCAAAAAATTTCTCTCTTGGAAAATTTACTTTCTAATTATTCATTTTTGAGGCACATGATAAAAAATTTATTAGTTTATGAAAGAAATAAAAAACACGAGTGTAATTTATGACTGGAAATGTTAACTAAAACAGCAAAAAAAGAGAATATTAAAAGTATTTGCGAATATTTCGCTTTTTTAGTAATGGCAGCATTTAGTATATAAATTGATACAAAGGGTAATGATTTGCTTTTCATAAAAATTTAGTAGAATTATTTAATGGATGGTATTTGCATATATATAATTTAAATTTACACATTTTTAACAACAATGTAGGGAAAATAAAATATTGAAACATAAAAAAATTCATATATTTTTTAATATAATCCAAATGGAGGGCCAACCTGGCCATCCTCCTAGTTTTCTGGCCAGGGATTGAAGTCAGGCAGTAGCAGTGACAGTACTGAGACTTAACCCCTTGGCCACAAGGGAGGCAAAGCTTCATACATTTTTAAGTTAAATCCTGTTGCACTAACACTCTAACAGGCTGTAAAACTTCTTTAATTCTAAAGTAAACATTATTGCAGCTTATATAAGAATTTTTTGAATAGTGGTTGAATCTTTGAAAAATAATTTTATATACCTTCCAAATACAGTACTATTTACCAAGAGAGATCACATGAATATAAAATCACATCTCACAAATATTTTTAAATTATGGCATTTTAGAAATGTAGTCATAATTCAAACATCTGATTAAAATGCAAAAATTCAAAGATAACTGCTACTTACAAAATTAAAACAGTTATAGTTAACATGAGTATGAAAATCAATGGAAATATAGATAAAGGGAAGATTAATGATAAATGCATTATCAAACACATACAATGTAGCATTTTTCAAACAAAGACATAATTAACAGGATAATACTTTGAAAATATGTAATTACAAAGAATGTTCTAGAAAGCAATAAAAACAAGTTCCAGCCCACACTGGGAAAATATCATTAAAGAAAGGTCTAACAGGTAGCACTTGGTCACTCTGAAAACTTATGCAAGTTTCTAAAAACATTTAAAAAAATAAAGAAAGTTATAAAAGTATGTAAAATGTATAAAATATGTAAAAACGGTTAAGAAAAAGCTCTTGAGTTATACTATAGGGAAAAACTATATACTGGGCAAAATACAAATAAAATGACTAAACAGGATTTGACCATTTCAAATGTGTAGTATGCTCCTCCAGTACTTACTTATAGAACAGTTATACACTTATAAAATACTTGTAATTTTGCTGTTAACATAAAATCATTTATATCCAAGATTGGAATTTATTTTTAATAAACATCAAAAATGAACAAAGGGGGACTAGTTACAGAAATTTACCATATATTGAGCTCATGAAAAAATACCATCATGGTAAAAAATAAGTTATCTTTTTGAGATCTGTGGTCTGATTTCCGAAAACTAGTAGTTATTTGGTAGAAAAAAATCTTACAAGATTAAAACTTTTGCAGAAATTTTGCAACCCTTGTCACTATAATGAAGCCCACTTTATTTGCTTCTGGAACTTAATCTGACTTGCCCACTAGATCCTAAAACAAATTACACTAAACCATTCCTTTGTTCAAACCACTTTAGTGTTAAATATAGAAAGGACTTAAAATGTTCACCTTGCAGAACTATCTTACTCATTTTTCTCTACTTCATTTCCATAATTAAAAATATCTTATCTCCTTTAACATCCTCTTCTCATTTATTTATCTCTGATTTAGCTCAAGATCTGTTAAAATATAATCAATACTTTCAAAGTCTAGTTCAACTAGCCTATTTTATGAATTTCCAGATGTCACTGGTCAAAAGTACTCTTTTCCCACCTCACATACCCACTGATGTTTGTTTATACTTCTATAGTGACAAAGTAAAATAGCATTAACTTACTGATTATTTATGTATTTATCTCAAAACTTTGAAAGTTAGAAAGGCAAGGATCCCTTCATATACATCACTGTATTTCCCACTGTTTTTAACAAAAGAATTATATAACAAGGATTATTATTAAATACTTGTAAAGGAGTCTTTTTTTTTTTTAAAGATTTATTTATTTATACATACAAGCTGGGGTACAGGCCAGAGGCGTGGGGCGGCGAGAGGGTTCACCAGAGACAGAGTGGGGAGCAGAACAGGCAGATAGACAGAAATACACTGCTGAGGGGAGCAGTGGGCTAGGCAGGAGAGGTCTGTCGCACCATGTGCAATTCTCCCTGGCTGGGCATCCAACTCGCATCGTGTGCGGCCCGATCGCTCCACACCGCAGGCTGTGCCACCGGGGAGGCCCCCTTGTAAAGGAGTTCTAAAACTGATGTACTACTAGCAAAAACCTTCCAAAAAAAAAAAAACTTTGGAAATTATTTTTTAAAATGAGCTATTGAAAATATGAAAGTAAACTGTGACAGTCAGCATGCACTTTTATGTGTGACTACTGTGTAAGGTAAAGATACAAACATCTTGAGGTTACCTAGTTGAAAGGAGGAAAAGCAAGAATTTTTCCTGAAATAGTAAGAAATTTTCTAAAGTTAGTATATTAGAATTCTGAGGGCAACTGTAATATTATAAACTGAAAACTTGATTGACAAAAGTGCTTTAAGTTCATGAGTTTTTTTCATTAGAGGCTCCTTTTTTGCTCTGATTCATATAGTTTTATCAGTTAGCTTGCTGATCAAGAAAGAGGTAGCTTTCATAAAATGTATATTTAATTTTGACTTTCATGAACAAGTTTTCTTCCATGAATAAGCCTGTAATTGAATTTCAAAATATGAGGACAATTTTTAAATGTCTGAGTCAGTTGACTGTTGTCATTTGTACTAATAATGTTCATTAAAGTCACTACAAACACTGAGTTAGGGCCCTCCCCGGTGGCATAGGGGAATCTGATCCCTTGTCAGGGAGCTAACCCACTTATGGGGTAGTTGTCTCACCCACTGCTCCCATTAGCAGTGTATTTCAGTAAATCTGCCTCTTCTGCTCCCCACTCTGTCTCTGGTGAATCTTCTCACCCCCTGAACCTCTGGCCTACGCCGCAGTTCTTCAACGTAAAAATAAATAAATCTAAGGAAAAAAACTCAAACATTGAGCTAGCAAAGAGTACATCATTCTACTACTGGAAGTTATGAGTAGGTTCCTGTGAGCCTCTGTTCACATTTTATCGACCTATCAATATATAACTTTCTTTTATGTGTGTTTATGCTTAGAAACATTTGTTTATACTGATTTATTTGTTTAACTCATGCCTGTATGAAATTTATCTACCTTTCTTTTCTAGGAAATATCACAGGTTGTAAGTAATTTCTTAAGGTAGTGGTGGAAAAACATTGCGTTGGTTGCAGCTAATATTTTAGCTATCCTCTCTAAAAAGTTAAAGTTTTATTATTTTAAAAAACCATATACTATGTGTGAACCAAAGTACACTATCAAACATCTTAACAAATAATGTAAACTTTCAAGTGCATCAGTTTCAGATACATCTGCTTCTTCACTCACATTTTGATTTTCAAAAGTCCAGTGGACAGATTAACATGAGAACTCAGGTAGCCCATTTAAGAGAATGACAGCATTCTAAAAGGAAGAGATGGGCTAGTTAAAAATTTCTATCTGCAAAATAAGGAGGTTAGAAAGGATGACTTTTTAAGAGCTAGGACTCCATTACGCTGCTCAAAAACTGTACGAAGCTAAGTTTATCCTAAGGACTACTGGGCACGATGAAGGTAAGTATTGGTATGTCTTTAGTGAATGATTCAGTATTTCATCATGCCCAGGTATTATGGCCTTGACAGTATGATGAATAAAGTGTTCAGTTCATAGCCCTATTAGGTAATCCTGGATAAAATAATTTCAGTTTTACCCTCAACTAGAGAAAAGGATGAGACCGAAGGGAGAAAAAGCCAAAGTTATGAAACTGAAAAAAAAGGGGAAAGAAAAGGTTAATAATGAGACATTAAATTGGAATATATGAGAAATTATAAAAATGAAATATTTTGTAATTGTATTTAATACATTTCCTAGTGCTACTGCAATGAAGTACTGTGTTTAAGTTATTTCTTATGAATACATGTAGACCACAGAACAAATGCTTAGAGATGGAAGGGCTGAGTTAATGGGTATGTACAATTATACTGAAGTACTACAAACTGGGTGTCATAGAACAGAAATTTACTGCCTCATAGTTCTGGAGGCTATACAACTGGAATCAAGGTGTTTGTAGGGACATACTCCCTCTGAAACCTGTTAAGGGAGTCCTTGCCTCTTTTTAACTTCTGGTATTTTGGTAGTTATCATTGCATTCCTTGGCTTGCAGCTGCATCTCTCCAATTTCTGCCTCTATTATCTCCACATATCTGTATTCATTTTCTCTTTTCTTATAAGGACAATGGTTGTATTAGATTAGAGCCCACTCCAATAACCTGATCTAAATTTAATTGCATCTGCAAAGACTATTTTTAGCTAGGTCACATTCACAGGAACCAGGAGTTAGGACTTCAAAATAAACATATTGGGAGGAGTGTTTGTATACAAAGTGTTTTCTCCTTATCTCTTAAAGATAGAATGTCATATTTTTTTAATATTTTAAAATCATTAGCCCATAATTTACATAATTGGTGAACATTATTACAGTCTACAATGTCAATAATCATTTGAGAAACTACGCAATATGTAAAAATTTATGTCATATTTGAATTATTATATCCTTAAGTGTTGAAATTGGATTTTCCTTTTTTTTTCCATAGAAGAACTGGGGTGTAGGCCAGAGGTGTGGGGAGTAAGAGGATTCACCAGAGACAGAGTGGGAAGCAGAACAGGAGGACTGACTGAAATACACTGCTGAAGGGAGCAGCGGGAGAGACTGGAGAGGTCTGCTGCGCCATACGTGGGTTAGCTCCCTGCTGAGACCTAATCCCTAGACCACCTGGGAGGCCCAAAATTGGATTTTCTTTTATAGATACATGTCCATTTTAAAGTGCACACTTTACAACAGAATAGAACTCATCTGTTTGCAATGTCCTATAAATTAACATCCACCCTCTTATTGCTGCCCATACTGTTTGTATAAAATATTAATTTACAGTCTTCTTCTTAGCAAAAAATATAAAAATAATTTGGAGATAACCAATAGTCAATATGTCAATTCCTATGAATTTCAAGAGAAACTCTACATGATCCTTATTCTTATGTTCGACTGTTTAAGACTGTCAGCAACATCACCTCTGCAAGAAATAAACTTGAGGGCCTCCCTGGTGGCGCAGCGGTTAAGCGCTGCGCTGTGGAGCTGTCAGCAGCGGCGACGCGAGTTCGACACCCGGCCGGGGAGAATCCCACATGGTGCGGCAGACCTCTCCTGCCTCGCCCTCTGCTCCCCTCAGCAGTGTACTTCTGATCTGCCTGTTCTGCTCCCCATTCTGTCTCTGGTGAACCCTCTCGCCGCCCCACGCCTCTGGCCTGTGCCCCAGCTTGTATGTATAAATAAAAAAAAAAAAAATAATAATAATAATAAATCTAAAAAAAAAAAAAAAAAAAAAAAAAAATAAAAAAAAAAAAAAAAAAGAAATAAACTTGAAAGCCTTTTAAGAAATCCAGACTCCTTGAATATTCTGTTCTCTATGGATGATTATTTTAATTATGTCACTTGAAATAATGATGTTCTGGTCTTTTAAGTTATTTATATCAAATAATGTGGACTGTAGAATAAATTCCTAGAAGCAGAATGGCTGAGTTAATGGGTATGTACAACTATAATTGTTGATGATCTGCATTTTCTAAAACAACAGAAGTACATCATGTAAAAAGAACTGTTTAGGGCCTACCTGGTGGTGCAAGGGGTTAAATCCCAGAACTATCAAACTATTTGCAGCCACTGCAGCATGAGCTGGGTCCCCGGACCAGGAAGGTCACCCACATGGCACAGCAGACCTCTCCTGTCTCACCTGCCGCTGCCCTCAGCAGTGTATTTCAGTAGATCTGCCTGTTCTGCTTCCCACTCTGGTGAATCCTCTCATTCTCCTGCACCCCTATTCTTGTATGCGCAAATAAAAAATAAATCTCAAAAAACAACTGTTTAAAGTAGTTATCACACTTTAGTGAATACAGACAGAATTAGGTAACACGCTAATTCTGTCTGGTCAGAAAGCTTGCTTAATTATAATACTAATGAGGTCAAGGTCTTTATCTCACACAAATACTAATGAGGCTAAGGTCTTTATCTCACACATATATGTAAGTATTATATGTTTGGTTTCAGAACTCCAAAAAAGGAAATCTATCACAGGAAAGATACTTTTATGAACCATTTCTCTTGTATGAATAAAATCTTTGCTAACTACTCTGAATCTTAAAGGCAGACCATCTAAACATCATAATAGTCTTTCAGGGAGAAGTTAGATCTAACAGAAAAATCATTAAAAAACAACCATTTCCTCCATAGCTACTAAAACAAATACCACAGGAAGAAGGAAAATGCTAGTGAATTACTGTCAGTAAGATAGGGTACAACATTTAAGTATATGTAGGGAACATTAGATACCCTTTCACTCCAATAAGCACATCCAATTTCTGTACCCCAAAGACAAGAACTTTTAACAAATTCTTCTAATTTTCTTCCAGAGATACTGTATGCCTGTTCATGAATGTATATATGTAAACATTACACACCAAGCATAAATAAAACAATTTTTAAAAAATTCTATATACTTTGTTCTATACTCTAAGTAAACTGATCATATTATGGAAACCAATTCATTCTCATTCAGCATTTACAGAGTTACTTCATTCTTTTTCAGTGGCTGGCTGCATTCTAAATATTTCACTGGATGGATGTATCATAATTTACTTATTAGATATTTTGACAATTTTTACTCTTTCCTAATTGCACATAAGCCCAGTACTTAAGTCACTTTCCACAAATATGTGTAAACTGTAGAATAAATAACTGAAAGAAAAAAATGTTTGAATTAAGTATATAATTCTAAGTGCTCTCCAGAAAGTTTTTATCTATACAAACTTATGCCAGCAATGAAAGACAGTTTTCCCACACTGTATTTGAAAAGTGGTATCCCATCTGGTTTTTTCTTTCGCAAGAACTTCTTAAAAAGTTCCCAAGTTTATATTCATAAACTGCTAAGACTGGATAAAAACGGAAAACCAATCTCTACAACATCTTATAACTATATTTTCACTTCAATTTGAATCACATGAGTACCAACAGCTTAATTGGTTATTTTAAATGTTTATCAACTTTTACCAGTTTGAGTATGACTATTACTCTTAGACCCAGATGATAATTAGTGGAACTGCTAGTACTAGCTGGACTTAGTATGAGGCTATTTGTCAGGTCAGGTATTATTTGGAATCAGTGACAATTATAGCCTTTTAATAAAAGCAGATTTAGAGAGCAGTGATTGGGGAGGGAGGACAGAAACAATGTCAGCACCATCTGCTTAGTGAAGAATTCACTCCCTTCTTCAACCACAATGCAATTCATCTACCACATGTCCAGTGGTTAGAAAAGGCAGTGTAGGTCACTGGGTAGAAGACTGCCTGAGCAAAGAAAAAGAAAAACTCTCCTGTTGCATCCCCATCTGCAGAAATCACTGATGAACCTCACCCTAAGAGGCCCAGACATGCAACTGAAGTTCTCAGCAATTCTGATGCCATGGACCCCAGACATCATGAACCTGCCTCACAAGTGAAACTTCTTGAAAAAAATACCAGAAAGTTTTGATTGGCATCCTAGTGGTCACTGTTTCCCCTTTCCTCCTCCTCTTCTTTATCCTATTATAAAAACAATATTGCCAGGGAAGAAAGACAGCCATAAGTGGCTGGTTCAATGGATTGTCAGGTCTCAAAAGTTGTACATCCACCTGAGGTCATTTATTCCCAGCTGACCTGCAGCATTCCACCCAGGCAACAGCTGCCATATCGTTCTGGGCCCAGTAAACACAGAAACACTCACCCTAAGGTGAGCCATACACCAGTGCACAGCATTTCAGAAGCAGTAGAGCTTCCAGAGGTTACTCCTCCAGAATCAAAACTTCCAAATTGAGGTAATCAGCCTGGCACCACCCACATTACTCAGAAAGTCCTGCTTACTCCTGAATTTAGAGATCTCAAGATTATCACCTAGGAGTCCCAAAATCTCTATTGAAATTGCCCAGCAATTCCCAAGACCCTCCAAAGTTATCAAGGTGACAGAATGATTTTTGTTTTCAGATACAGAAATGACCAGATGTAGGACATATCTGAAGCAACAAGGATTTAAGATTTAGAGCGAGGAATTAAAAAAAAAAAATCAACTATGACCTTTTTCCCTTTCAGTAGTAGGTACTTACTGCCTGAGCTCTTTGGTTCTGCTGCCGACCAGCTCCAGTATCAGCAAACATCAGGCAGTTTGGAGACCTGAAAAGCCCTGCAGGACTCCTGATGTTCAACAATTACCTAATGGACAAAAGTTTCATCAAGGGGGTATGTGCCTTCACAAGCAGATGTTTCAGGATTTGAAGCAGTTTCTGGCTGACCACCTACGACCCTGTACCATCACCGACCTTGGTATAATTACATCAAGTCTTTCAAAAAGGAAAAGGCAACTCTGCCAGGAATGAAGCAAGCTTTCGGCAAGTGTGGCCCTGCTAATGTGAAGAGACCACAGGAAGTGGAGTTACAAATGGTAAATAAAGATGATGACGACATTGATTTTTTGGGGATCTGAGGATGAGGAGCAAAGCAAAGCAGCAAAAAGGCTAAAAGAAGAATACCTTGCACAGCATGAATCAGAGAAGCCAAAAAACCTGCACTTGTTGCCACGTCTTCCATCTTATTAGATGTAATATCTTGGAGTTGCTAAGACAGATATGGCAAAACTAGAGGAGAACGTCGGAAGCATTCAAGCAGATGGCGTGGTTTGGGGATCTTCTAAACTAGTTCCAGTGGAGGTATGGAATTAAGAAACTTCAAATACACTGTGTGGTTGAAGACATAAGAACAGATATGCTGGAGGAGGAGATCGCTGCTTTTGAGGACCACGTGGTATGTGGACATGGCTGCTTTCAACAAAATTTAAAATCCATATGGACTATGATCCTTAAATACAACTTTGAAAGACAAAAGAAAGAAAACCAGCTGCATATTAAACTTAAAAATGAAAAAGTACTCAAGTGTAGGTAAAATTAGCATTTTTTTATGAGCATTCCTATTAATAAACTATTTCTTAGGTTTTTAGGGATAGGTCTAAATGTGAAGTTCTTTTAGATACAATGTTAAATCAGTTTTTAATATTGGTTATATCTGCTACCACGAGAATACTGAATATGATCACAGCCTACTGAGAACTGGCTTATGGGCAGAAAAACTCAGGCCTCATATAGCAGTTGCTTTTACTTACTTTTAAACTGTATGAAGTCTATTGGCAAAGGCTGTTTTACAAAATTTGAAAGTGTACTCCAGTATGAAATAAATATAGTTATTCATTTAAAGTTACTAGTTAAACAGGAACCTCCCGCAAAGCAGTTTTATACAAAAAGTTAAAACACAAAGTTAAGATTCAACATGGTAAGAGATCGCCATACAAACTCTCAAATAAAAGCTTTTCCTATATACCAATTAACAAATTAACATTAGTTGCTTAGCAAAACCAATTAAAGAATGACTAGTATAACTTACAAAGATAAGAAGTGTAAAAAATCATCTGTCTATGCATCTGTAAACTACTAGGTTAGTACTGAACAAAAGTTTATGCATGCGTGTGTGTGGGTGTGTATAAAAATCATGTTCCCATAACTAAAAAGGTGATCAAGCTGCCTCTAACAGTCCATTTATAATAGAACATTATAGCTTCCCTTTCAAAATCATGCTTCTGTTAATAGAGAAGCTAAGTTCCCACTGGCTATAATTTTCAAGTGATTTTAACAGATTATTTCATTTCTCAGGTAGATACATCCTCTGTTATAAAGATAAAATTTTGTAATTGCATGTGTATCTTCTCTAAAGAAATTCTTACACTGAAGTCCTAATTCCCAGTACCTCCAAGTGTTACTATATCTGGAAACAGGGTTTTTATAGGGGTAATTAATTTAAAACGTCATCATGACTGGTATCCTTATAAGACAATGAAACTGGACACAGGTACAGAGTAGAGATAACGTGAGGACACATGGAGAAGATAATCATGATAAAGTATAGGAAGAAAACTGGAATAGATCCTTCCTCACAGCCCTCAGAAGGAACTGCTCACACCTTTATCTTGGACTTACAGTCTTCAGAACATACATGAAAATTTATTTCTGTTGTTTAAATCACTCAGTCTATGGTGCTTTGTTATGGCAGCCCTAGCAAGCAAAAACAGCATATGGTTCTTCATGAAAAATACATCACAAAAAAGTCCTACTGAAACTTCAGGGAACCCATATAGGGAAAAAAGTGAGCAGTGCATATGTTGTCACCACAGAATTTTGTCTTCTGAGCAAAATTTCAGAATGAAGTCATTATATCCTGAGTAGGATTCACACTAAACAATTCTAGCCCCCACTGAAGCAATGCTTTTGAGTAGAATGTTAAAGTAACAGAGAGAGGGGGAGACTTGGTCAAGTAACAGTTTGCTTCTAGCTGTTTTGTTCAGTAAATTAAGGCTCTACTTAGTACTTGAACTCTGTATGCAGAGAGACAAATATTCAGGTAATGCATGTTACATATAAGTTTAATTCAAAAGATAGCAATATAATATATCTTATAAGTGTTGTGGTACATATGGTATCTGTGTAATAGAGAAGCTGTTACATGTCCCTTAACAGTAAACAGTGTAAGGTTTAAAAATTACACATGATATATATTTTTTTAAAGATTTATTTATTTATGCATACAAAATCTGGGGTATAGGCCAGAGATATGGGGTGGTGAGAGGATTCACCAGAGACAGAGTGGGGAGCAAAAAAGGCTGATCGACTGAAGTACACCGCTGAGGGAAGCAGTGGGCGAGGCAGGAGAGGTCTGCTGCGCCATGTGGGAAGCTCCCTGACCCGGGATCGAACTCAAGCTGCAATGGCTCTGGATAGCTTCATAGTGCTGAGACTTAACCCGTTGCGCCACCAGGGAGCCCCAAGTACATATGATATATTAATGACTAAGTTCTACCCTAACTTTCAGATTAATTTTTCTATCTTTTCCTATAGACAGGACAAACTGAGACTAGAGTACTCTTTTAAAAATACCTATTCCATGTTTTTTAAATCTTAAAAGCAACCAAAATATTTTGAAATATATAGTCAAATAAAATAACTTCACTTTTAAGTGTTCCCACCATTAAGCCTACAGAGAAAATATAAAAATTTTAACACTAGATATATTACTGAAATAACAGAAAGACATTTCTCTGTTTCTTAAATATTCAAGTAAATACCACTAAATAATAATAAATTTTGTGGATGATTTTACTACCAAATGAGACAAAAATACTTTCTACATGTTTGTTAGGATCATTATTCAGTTTGGTTAGTTTTTTTCCTCATCATTTTCTTGAACTAGGCATCCTTGCGTTAACTACACTTACTTGATTAAGGTCTTTGTCAAAGGATACTTCTAGGCTTGTAATTAAACTTTAGAGCATCACAAGTAATTAATCAAAACACATTTTTCTAATGTTACTTTTTAGCACCTATATCTAAAAAGAAAGTAGTAAACAGAAAATTTCTTTATTTCAATACTTTATAGTAGCTGGCATTCACAGTAAATGATCTGGCAAATTCATCTGAATTTTCCTAACATGCCCTTTCTTTTTATCTGGCTCTTATGCCAAAAGGGAAGCATGAATGTTGACATTCACAAAAACAGTCATACCATTCACTCAATAACTTATTAAAAAAAAAAATTTATGGAACATCTTAGTATTACCCATTTCAGGATCTTTCAAAACCTCACCATAAATACTGTTCATATTAAAAATAAGTAGGACAATTAAAAAGTAGGTCTAGGTTTCCGGGTTAAGATGGTGATTTATTACTTGAATTTCATTTCAGTCCCTCCTGAAGGTAAAAGAGAAGAAAATAGAAAAGGCAATGACATTTTGAAAATTAGAGAGAAATTCAACTAGTGGTACCTGATTTGCTATGAGAAAGCTAAATTCCAGGCTTAGAGAAGCTGAGAACTCATATATGTCATACAACCTTCAAAAGGCATCAGATTTACAGTATCAATTAACATTGGAACTGAGGACATATGGAAATAGGATAGAGGGCTAGATCAAAAAGGATGTCACCATCAGTTATTTAAGTGAAATTAGATTCCTCAATCGCCTACATTCTCTACATCAACAGGCCATCTTGGAAGTTTAAAACAGAGTCTTAGGACACAGAAACACAAACCCAGGCCTGGGATTTATCATCATACCTCAATCAAAATAGGAAAATTAAGTGACTATATGCATTCTAACATCTTTTTTCCTTTAAAGATTTATTTATTTATGCATACAGGAACTGGGGTATAGGCCAGAGGTGTGGTGGGGTGGTGAGAGGATTCACCAGAGACAGAGTGGGGAGCAGCGGACAAAGCAGGAGAGGTCAGCTGCGCCATGTGGGAACTCGTGCTGCCGTGGCTGAGGATAGTTTCATAGTGCTGAAACCCAACCTACTGTACCACCAGGGAGGCCCTGCCTTCTAACATCTTAAGGCAGAGAATTCAGGCTTCTCCACCCACTTTGCTATCTGTGGAAAGCCTCTACCTCAAAAGATATGGTCTATGAACAAATAAAGGAAAAGAATAATGTGTAGGAAATAGAAACTATGAAGAGACTAAAATATTAACAGTATCAAAATTTATATTCTAAAAATAAGAGTACACATAAAAAAGGATGCTATAATAAAAAAATCATTAGGTAGCTTAAAAAGAACATGAAGAAATATACTTTCTAGGAAATCAGAGATTGAAAGTAGAACAGAGAGAGGGGGAGGGGGGAGGAAATAGGAGACAAAATTAAAGAACCAGAAGAAAATCGAAAGGTAAACAGAAAAAAATGGATGGAATGCTATAATCAAATGGGGGAAGGAGAAGATAATTTTTTTTTTGATTCCCAGGCTGAGGAAGTAAACCACCAGATTGAAAGAGCCTAAAAAGGATGAACACGGGCCTCCCTGGTGGCATAGGGGTTAGACTCAGCGCTATCACTCTATCACCATTACAGCCTGAGTTCAATCCCCAGCCTGGGAGCTAAGCCACATATAGTGCAGCAGACTCTCCTGTCTCACCCACTGCTCCCCACTCTGTCTCTGGTAAATCCTCTCACCCCTTGCACCTCTGGCTTACACCCCACTTCTATGTATAAGTAAATAAATCTTTAAAAATAAATAAGTAAAAATAAAAATCAAAAAATAGAAAGGATGAAAACAGATGCAAACAAAGAAAAATCAGAGTAAAATTTCAGAAGCTGTAGTGAATAAAACAGAAATTCTACACACTTCCATACAGGGGAAGAAAAAGGGATATACAAAGGATCAGGAAATACAATGGCCTGAGGCTTCTGACCACTGCAATAAAGAGAATACTGCAATAAAACCAACCGCATGGTATTTTTGGTTTCCAGTGCATATAAAAGTTCTATCTATTTATACTATACTGTAGTCTAGTAAGTGTGCAATATCAGCATTATGTCTAAAACCCAATGTACATACCTTAATTGTGATACAGCCACAATGAGAGCACACCCGTTTTGAAAAACAGCACCTATAGACTTGCCCCATATCTTGAACTTGTAAAAAATGTAGTATATGCAGAGTGCAATAAATTGAAGAGCAATAAAATTAGGTATACCTGTAAATATCCAAACTATTATCAAGGGAGATCAAAAACTGTATCTTCTGAACACCTTATTTCAAGAAACTATTTAAAATGTACTCAACCAAAATAATTGAGTAAAGTAATAAAGGGAAAGACATGGATATAAGAAACAAATGAGATAAAACAGAATAAAGTAACATTTAAGAATACAAAAAAGGAAGATTCCAGGATTCCAGGTATGTAACAGACCTACTGAGTAACCAGTCCACATTAGAACACTGTAATTCAAGAAGTAGATATATGTAAAATAGGACTAATAAGAAATTCTCTAAATCAATCTTTTAAGAGAGACAATAGTCTACTGAATGGACAAAAAAATTTTGGACAAGTGACTAAAATAAAGAGGAAGCCTAAAGAGTCAACAAATATATGTACAGTTGCTCAATTTTACAGAACCACAAATTAAAGAACCACAATTATCAAAGAAGCACAAAGTAAGACACTGAGATACCTTTAATTTCTAAGATTAGCCATAATTATAGAATGATGTACCAAATCTTGATGAAGGTGTGAGAAAATAAGAACTCTCAGAAAGAGTTAATGGGAAAAAATGTGAAGATATACTAATATGTGAATAAAATACATGGAGAACAATTGTCAAACTCAACAATTTCACTTCTTTCTTTTTTTTTTAAAGATTTATTTTACTTATGCATACAAAAGCTGGGGTGTAGGCCAGAGTTGAAAGAGGTTAGAGGATTCACCAGAAACAGGGTGGGGATCAAACTCATGCTACAGTGGCTGCTGATAGCTTCATAGGGCTGAGACTTAACCCCCGAGGCCACAAGGGAGGTCCAACAATTCCACTACTTGAACTTCTCATGTACATTAGGGAAATGAGCACAAAACATTCACTACAACACTGTTTCTCCTAGAAAAAAGAAGAACCTAAAAGTTTTTCATAAAGTAGAATGGCTACATATATTTCACAGAAGCATACCATGGAAACCATACATAAAGTTAAAATAAATGAACAAAAACTACTAAATCATGAAGGGTTAAATGAAAAAAGCAAATTGCAACTGTATGTCCAGTTTAAAACATGCAACATAATACTACCTACTCTTTATGAATATCCCATGTATGTAGCCACAATACAGAAGAACATACAAAAATAAGAAATAACAAAATTAGATAGTGTTTTTCAACAGAGAGGGAGGAGAGTTGGATTACGGATAAGTATACAAAGTATACTTTATTTTAATAGAATAGAAAAGACATGGAGCAACGTGACAAAATGTTGAGATAACAGAACTGCACAGCATAAACATAAAGGTACATCAGCTACTGTTCTTCATTGTATGCTTCCACTTCATACATTCTTACAATTTTGAGAAAACATTAATATTTAAGCCCTATGTCTGTTTAAAGTCAGCTAATTCTGAATTCTTTTTTTAAAAGCTTTATTTATTTGTGCATACAAGAACTGGGGTGTAGGCCAGAGGTGTGTGTGTGGTGGGGGTGGGGGTGAGAGGATTCACCAGAGACAGTATGGGGAGCAGAACAAGCAGACTGACTGAAATACGCTGCTGAGGGGAGCAGCAGGCGAAACAAGAGAGGTCTGCTGGGCATGTGGAAAGCTCCCTGGCCAGGGATCGAACTCATGCTACAGTGGCTGTAGATAGCTTCATAGTGCTGAGACTCAGCCCCTTCCACCTCCAGAGAGGACCTGAAGTTGAATTCTATAATAAGGTAAAACGCAAACAAAATTGCTCATAGTAAAGAATACTTTCAACTTCTTATTCATAGATTTCATGAAATCTAAATATTAAACAGACCTATACACTCTACTTGGTAATGTAAAAATCATAGGAAATGTTCGACTGAGCTAAAAATGTTTTAACTCTGAAAAAATCTAAATTAAAAATACCTAAGTAATGGACCTCCCCAGTGGCACAGGGGTTAAAGTTTCAGCACTATGAAGCTACTGCCAGCCACTGCAGCATGAGTTCCATCCGCCTCCAGGGAGCTAACCCAAGGCTCAGCAGACTTCTCTTGTCTTGACTGCTGCTCCCCTCAGCAGTGTTTTTCAGTAGATCCACCTGTTCAGTTCCCCACACTGTCTCTGGTGAATCTTCTCACCCTTGCACCTGTGGCCTACACCCCAGTTCTTGTGTGTATAAATAAAAATAAACCTTTTTAAAAAAACTATGCAAAAATATCTTCTTTTTTACAGGACATAACTGAATATATTAAAAGTATAATCTCTTAAAAAGAAATCACTTTGTTACAAGATTTATTTTAAGAGGTGTAAGAAGTAGAAATGTAAAAAATTTAACTGAAGAGTTGTATAAATGCCTTGAATGGTATTAAACCATATTGATTATTTCTGAATTTCCTTTCTCATTCTCCTTATACTAAATTCTTTGCTAATCAATTCCTTAAAAGAATTTCACAAAATACTTTTTTTTTTTAAATATCAACTTTAGCATTTCAGAATGACTTACAGGTTTGAAGACCCAGAAACTCACACTGTAGAGAGACAAGAATATTTTCTCCTAAAAGGAGTACAATTAAAACAATGACTTCAAAACAAAATTAACAGACAACTATGTATCAGAGACATTCTGGGGGTGGGGGGGGGGGAAGAGAGGGGCCAAAACAGGCGAGGGAAAAGCACAAGGGACTATGGCGATGGTGCATGGGTGAACTGATGGTGGGAATTCTATGGGGGCTACACATGAGAGGAGAAAGCAAACACTGTACAAAAATGAACAATGATGTAAAATGTATACAAATAAATGAATTCTATTAAAAAATAAGATGACTGTTCTTTCTAAAGGATTTTAAATCCATCTGCCTCTCTTCTGCATTTCATAAGCATACTCCCATGACATTTTATTACCTTTTAAAAGATTTATTTATTTATGCATAGGAGAGCTGGGGTGTAGGCTAGAGGTGTGGGGGTGGTGGTGAGAGGATTTACCAGAGTCAGAGTGAGGAGCAGAACAGGCAGATCTACTGAAATACACTGATGAGGGGAGCAGTGGGCAAGACAGGAGAGGTCTGCTGTGCCGTGTGGGTCAGTTCCCTTGCCAGGGATCAACTCGTGTTGCAGTGGCTGTGATAACTTCATAATGCTAAGACTTAACCTCTTGAGCCACCAGGGAGGCCCTCCCATGGCATTTTAATAGGTTACCAGGAGTACAATAAACTTCCAGTGTTAATCTTATGTGGTGTCTAAGTAATGTCTTCCCAGTTATTCAGCATATTTCAGACAATTGTGTCGGGTAACACCACACTGATACACGGGAGTCATGGAGCAGGCTACGTAATGCAGGATGCTGCCATACCATAATTCAGAGGGAGCTAGTGCTCCCCCTCTACATAAAGAGGCTAGAGAAACTTCATTGGGCTCTTCTTAGTCTGACCCTGATCACAACCCTCTCCAGAGGCTGGTGCTGGGGAATTCTTCAGTCAAGTAGAGGGTATTACTGTATAAATCTGCCAGTCTCTCGGGATCTCTTAAAAATGATAGGCTATAAGGTAACAAGGCGGCAGTTAAAAGATCTCTTGATAACCATCAAAAAGAGTTCCCCTGCTATCCTGATTAAAAAAACAAACAAACAAACAAAAACTTGTATTTAAGTAATTGGGAAAATATAGGGCAATGGCTAAGTCAATCAGCCAGCCCCATAAGAGAATCTCACCTTTCCACTTGAAATCTCTGTCAATTTATCCCCTTCAAGGGGATAAAAATGTATTACATCCAAATGGCCTGGGGGTTCCTGCCATAACTCATGTCACTCCCTAAGCCCTAGATGACAAAAACACATTCTTTAGTTTTACCCATTTTTCCCCCAACCTCTGTAATTGATGTTGTATGATAAGTCTGAAAATAAAAAGGCCCCCCTCTTACTCATTGAGCAGCATCCTGCATTATGTAGCCTGCGCCACAACTCCCGTGACTCACTGTGATGTTGCCTGATACAACAACAGGCAAAAGTGATTTAAGGCCTTTGAGCATGGTGCTACATTGAAAAAAAAGAAACAGAACAATGTTGTATGTTTTTTAAAATAAAAATTATTTAGGGATAGGAGTGGAAGTTTGTCTGTGAAAAGTGCTCTTTTGACAATATCAAACAAAAAACAATCAAATTTCTGGTGAACTCCTTCATAGTAACTATATACATTTTTGAATAATTTCATTGTAACATTGTTGAGAAAAATAAAACCGTTTTCAGACTGGGGACACTGTAGGAGTTTGCACATTCTCCACATGTCTGCATGAGTTTTTTCTGGGTACTTGGTTTCCATCTACATGTTAAAGATGTATACTTTGGACTCACTGGCATGTCTAAATTGACCCAGTTTGAGTGAGTATGGGTGTGTCTCAAAGTGTCCTGGGATGGAAAGGCATCCTTTTCGGGGTTGGTTCCTTCCTTGTGCTTTGAACTGACAAGACAGGTTCTTGCCAGCCCAGACTCTGAACTAATAAATAGAACAAGTGAGCTGAAAAATAGAAGAGTGTATACAAATTATTGCTCATTTTGAGTATTTATAAGTTTGGTGATGTTTTGTTACCAGAAATATACCTTGTTTATATCAATTAACCTTTGGTAAAATTAATTACCTTAAACCTTGTTTTACTTAAAGTTGCAGTTTCCAAGTAGCATAGCAATGATGTTAAGTAATGACTTAAGAGTAGAAGAAAGTATTAAATGTTTTTAAGTTAATAAACATGAGAACACATCCACAAAATGCAGATTATGTGAACCATCAATTTTAGAAGATATTATCAAATTATTTCATATTATTGTATCATTTTACACTGTCACTGAACAGACAAGAGACAAAGAGTTTCCAAGGATTTGTGCCAAATGGGCTTTTGTAAAATAGTCTCTTAATGTGTATTTTCCCTCATTGATAATGAGGCTGAATACTTCTTAATGTAATTATTAATCATGCAGTGATTAATTCTCTTTTGGTGAAATATCTGTCCATTACTCCCCTTTTTTCCCATTAGGCTGTTTGTAATTTTAAAAAATTATTTAATATGCTTTTACTCTGTAAAGGCATTTTTAGATAAAATTTACTATAAAACAGAAAGGTTTAGCAACCTTTATTAAATAAGAAATTCTAGGGCCTCCCTGGTGATGCAAGGAGTTAAGTCTCAGCACTCTGAAGCTATCAGCAGCCCCTGTAGGAGTCAGAGCCCAGACAAGGAGCTTCCCACATGGCACAGCAGAGGTCTGCTGTCTTGCCCACTGCTCCCCTCAGCAGTGTGTTTCAGTCAATCCACCTGTTCTGCTCCACATTCTGTCTCTGGCGAAGCTTCTCACCTCTACACACCTCTGGCCAACACCCCAGTCCTTGTATGCATAAATAAATTTAAAAAAAAAAGAAATTCTAGGTATTGTTTAAAATAAATTCCCCACTTCATAGCCTAAATGTCCACTTTCACAGATGGAAATTTAAAATTTGTTTTTACAATTAAGATATATAAGGATTTGGCATACACATTCAATTATTGTACATGACTGGGAAAGATCTGATTTCATCTTTTTTCCAGAAGGATATAATTTTTTCTTCAAATAAGTATACTGAGTTGTCCCTCTTTTTCCAATTGATGTAATGCTTTATCAAAATCAAAATTCTATTAGCATTGGGTATTCTGGAGATATCTAATCTACTGTACTGTGTCAAAGAGACACAACTGTTTATTGCTCAGCCTTTCTATACAAATCCTGACATTTGATAAAGGAAACTTATTATCTATACCTGGATCCTATTCCTAAAAGTTTATTGATAATTCTTAGTCTAAATTCATCCAAATAAACTTTAGAATCAACTTATCAACTTTCAAGAAAAGTTCCACTAGGTTTCAAATGGAATTGAATTATTCCTGTAAACAAATGTGGTGTAGAATTGTTACAGGGCAGCCCCGATATAAATGGGGTGCCTGTCCGTGGGTTCTCACCCGTGCGCTTAAAAGGGACTTATAAGACTCAACTGCAGACACACACAATAAAATTAATTAAAGGATTTATTTACAAAAAGGGAAGGGAAAAAGATAAAGAATAAATTGGTGAATGCGTCCTACCAGTTCCGCTGAGCTGAAATCTTAATGGCACACTCGAAAACCTGGCAATCCACAATCACAAGCAATCGCCCCCCTCCAAGCTCACAGGTCTGGTTTTTAAATTCCAAAACCATTTCTTAACTCCACCCTCAGTCCTCAGCATCCTTCCTTCTGTGATGATGGCATTCTGAGATTCGTAGCCCTAGGTGTCTTGGATCTCTCTGGCTTGAGGTGGGGGTGGAGGTCCTGGGACACTCCCCTTTCCTGAGGACTGCCCTCTTACAGAATTAATGTATTAAATGTTCCTGTAAATACAGTGTGAAAGATTTTAAGGTTTTATGATTTCTCCTGTAGAGGTCCAGCACATTTTTTTTTCGTTAAATATATTCCAAAATAATTACCTGTTTATATAATTTTTTGCAAATAGTACCTCTTATTTAATTATGCTTTCTAGTTGACTAGAAAGTGCCACCAGGCAGGCCCAAGTGTGCTTTTTTTTATATTAATATAGCCATTCCAACTTTGCTTCATTAGTGCTTCTGAGGATTATTTTTTTCCATACTTTTACTTTTTAACCTATCAATATTTCAGATTTAATGTTGCTTGCTTGTATGTACATGTAGTGGAAGTTTGTTTTAACTCCCATCTAAGAGTTTTGTCACTTAAAGGGGTGTTTGGATATATTACAAATGATGATTTGGCTACCATCTGGCTATCTGATTTGTATTGTTCCACTGCTCTGCACCCCACACCCCTACTTCCTGCTTCCTTTGGGATCAAGTATTTTTTAGTATTTGTCTTTATCTTCATTTAAATGACTTAACTATATCGCTTTACTATTTTCAGAGGTTATCCTAGAGCTTACTATAAGCATCATTAACATACTACATTCAGATTCAAATATTATATTACTTTAGCTATAATGTAGGATTCTTACAATCAAATGCTTCTATATAGGTTCCCCTCCTATTTCCCCATCATAACGTAAACATATACTTTAGCATATTAATAAACCAATAGCACATTCATTTTTCTTTAAATAGTAACTGACCTTTTAAGAAAGCTGAAAAAGTTTAAAACTAAAAATCTCCATTTTGCAACAAATTAACCATTTTTAATGGGGTTCATTCATTCCTTTGTGTGGATTCAAGTTTTTATCTATACTAAGTTTTCTTCTGTCAAAAGACCCTACACTTCTTGTAGTTAATGTATTGTAGTAAATGTATGCTAATGTTTTCTTCTGTTTGCCTGAAAAAGTCTTTGTGTTTTTGCTTTGAAGGTTATGCTTTCAGTTTAAAGAACCCAGGCTGGGAGTTTTCATTCAGTATTTCAAAGATTCCATTCTATTGACTTTTGGCTTGAGAATTATTTGGCAAGAAGTCCACAGTCATCCTTACATTTGTTCCCCTGAAGGTAATGGTGTCTCTTAATTCACTTGCTGCTGTTAGCATTTTCTCATCACTGGTTTTTAGGAATTTAATTGTGATATGCCTTGGTATGAGATTCTGGGGTGGTTTTTTACTTCTTCAGTGTGCTAATCTTATTTGTGATTTTTTGAGCCAATTGAATCTGCCTGCTTATAATGTTCTTCCAAACATGGAAAATTTTGGACAACATTTCATTGAATGTTTATGCTCTCTGACCTGTTGTTTCATATCATTCCACAGGTTACTAAAAACTATTTTTTTTTCCCATTCTTTTCTTTATGTGCTTCACTTTGCTTAGTTTCTATTGTTACAATAAGGTCAGTGATCTTTATCATGTCTAACCCAGTGAATTTTTCACTTTAGTTACTGTATTTTTCAACTCTAAAAGTCCCTTTGGTTCTGTTTTACATGCTTTATTTCTCCTTTGCACTCTTTTTTCTCCTTTGAATTCTTGCTTATACAGAGCATATTTATAATGTTGTTTTAATGTTTTTGTCTGCCACTTCCTTCATTTTTGCATAATTGACAGTTTGCATGACAGAAGGTGGTCTTATTTGTATACACATTGTAGGAACTGAGACTATATGACCAAAAATTTCTTTTACCAATTTGACATTGCTGGGATAGCAACGCTTGTGTTTTTTTTTTTTTCTTTTAAAGATTTTATTTATTTTTTCGTAGAAGAAACAGAGTGTAGGCCAGAGGTTCAGGAGGTGAGAGGACTCGCCAGACACAGATTAGAGAGTAGAACAGGCAGATCTACTAAAATACACTGCTAAGGAGCGCTATGAGGAGAGGTCTGTTGCACCACGTGGGTTAGTTCCCTGGCCTGGGATCAAATTCAGGCCTTCATGGTGGGTCTTTGGGGTGGTAGAGCTAAAACTTACCCTTAGGCCATCAGGGGGTCCCAGTGTTTGTGGTGTTTATGATGTGCAAAACCTAGGTCTGAAATTAATCGGGAAAAATATTTAATGTTCCTTTAACATAATCACTTCAACATAACCCTTCAACATAATCAATCACTTTGAGAAGTGATTGCCTACACTTTTGATTCCAGGTTACAGAATCTATTTCCTCTATTCTTTGGCTTTGTTACATTTTTTAAAAAAGATTTATTTATTTATGCCTAAGAGAGCGAGGGTGTAGGCCAGAGGTGGGGGGGGGGTGCGTTGAGAGGATTCACCACAGAAAGAGTGGGGAGCAGAACAAGCAGACTGACTGAAATACACTGCTGAGGGGAGCAGAAGAGAGACACGAGAGGTCTGCTGCACCATGTGGGGATCTTCCTGGCCGGAGATGTAACTCATGCTGCAGTGGCTGTGGATAGCTTCACAGTGCTGCGACTTAACCCGTTATGCCACCAGGGAGGCTCTGTTTGTGATCCTTTTATCTGAAAATACCCATCCCTTCTTTGCTCTCTCTAGTTTTGGAAGTTCTATCCCCTGTATTCCTTCAAATATTTTTTCCTTCATACCTAATTTTTCCTCTTTCTGATATTCTTGTATCTAGAAGTTAATACTTTAATTCTTTATAGTTTGCATTTTCTTATCCATAGCTACTTTTATTCTTTGAGGTACTCTCACTCTAACATTGAAATGAACTATTTGCTTCAAATAGATTCATCCTGCTAGTTATCCTGTTTTTAAATTATTATTATTCAGTTTACCTACTTTGTATTTTATATTAAATAATTCTGTTTTAAAAAATATTTTATTCTTTTCTTTCCCTAATGTATTAGCATATGTTAGGTTAAGTTTACATATAGGTGTGAATTTTTGTATTTCTACTACTACGGAACTGTAATCTGATACATTAATTTTATTTTCTTTGGACTGCATCCTCATTTTGTCCTGTGTGCTAATTTCTGTCTAGTTAAACTCACTTACGCAATGTATACTGGATAATGCTAGATTGAAGTTGTCAGATAAAGCCATATTGAAGTCTCTTTCAGAGCTCAGAATACTGATATGGAGAATGCCTAAGGTAGAGAGTTCCAGGCAGCAGAAAATTAGAGATTCTCCCCTCCCCCCCCCCGCCCAAAAAAAAAAAAATCCTTGGAAAAAGAGCTTCATTCTTTTGTTCACATGGAAAAGTATCATGAAAGGGAGATTTTCCTTAAAGTCTAATTTATCAGTACTGGGAATCTGACTACTGGGTGTAGTGTGAAAGCTATAATCCATTTTGGTTAATTTCTTAGAAGCAAAGGGCACTATCCTGACTTGAGAGTGAGAATACCTGGACCAGAGGTTTAAGATATTACAGCTATGGAGAGGTTAGGCAACTTTGATTCAAAAGGAAGAAGCAAGATGCCTACAGTCCAGAAAGCTCCTAACCCACAGTCCAGTTGAAATCAGTTCCTCTCCTATCTTCCTGGGAGTTTCTCACTAAGTGTTCTAAAAATATTTAGTTTTCCTTTATATGTCTGTTGAAGTTGATTTCAAATGAGGGAACCAACAGGGCATTTGAATACCTTTTTAGGACTCTAAATCAGTTCATTATCTTTAAAATGAAGTATTTTCTCAACTGAGAATCTCAGAGGACATTTTCCCCCCTTTTCAAAACTGTTTTTTGTCATTTCATGGGTATCATTTTTGCCCTATATGTTAATTTTAGGCAAGTAGGGAGGCTTTTCTCATATGTTGAACATTCCTTGGTTACTAATATGCACAAAAGAGGAATGAAAAATCTGACTGGAAATGAGTGGGTTTCAGCTTCACTGAAGGGTGGTTAAAGTTCTGATTCTTTTAGTGAAGGACTTTCAAATATACAAGTATTTTTCTCCCTTTGGAAAATCTGAATTTCTCTGAGAAGGAATCTCTTACAATTTCTTACTTAGGAGGTATACACCAACTTATAGTATAACTGGAAGCAAGACAGGGAAATCAACATGGAGGAGGGAATTCCTATTTCTTAGTATGAAGACATTAAAGTCGCTAGATGCTAAACTGCAAATTACAGGAACCTAAAGTCAGAATAGACTAGCATTTTCTGACCCCATTATTCACTGAAACTGTTAAGAATTCCTAGTTTATTATAGCACAGTTGAAAGAATATATTAAATGTTTCCATATCTACTGCTAAACAGCAGTATAAGATTCCTAATGAAGTAGGGCTCCGAAAAATAATTATAAATATATGAAAAATGCAAATATATATGAAAATTAGGTAACATTCAACAAAAAAATAGAATGGCACAGAAATGGCTATTTGGGCAAGATACAAGCATGACTGGGATAACAGAATGAGTAGAAGTTAAACAAAAATGCATTCTCATGATAAACAGGTGCCAAAGACAAAACACAAGAAGCTTGCTAGCCACAACAAGCTAATTAAACCTAGAGAGAGCAGTGTTTTCTATTAATTCATTTATCGTTTTTTTTTTTTTCTTGAGTAGCACTGCTTTATCCCATTGGAAAACAGTATTATTCATTTGCAATCACAGGAATTACACTGGTAAGAGCCTAACAAGGTAAGGAACAGATATATATATATATACCTGTTATAAAAGAGTATATAGCCTCATATTCTGATGGCATATTTAGATGTGATGTAAAATTACAGTTACTGTTTTCTTTTCCTTTGTGAAAACTATCATAACTAGAAAAAAAAAAGAATGAATTGGTGCTTTCATCTAAATAACACTGGCTGAAATTTGAATAAGTTTCTCCCAATTTTCAAATAACCTATCTTCTATGTCCTCAAATGAAATTATCTAGTTTGTATACTATCTAGTGTATTCTCAAGCAATATCATTTTTAACATTATAAATGAAGAAAGCAAGGTTCAGAGAAGTTACCAGAATGAAGTGGATGCCCAAAGTTAAAATCTATGTCCTATCTGAATCAAAAGCCCAAACTTTGACCATAAAGCATAATGAGGCTGTGGGCAGTAGTAGTACAATCTAGGACTCCTGCTCAAGGAGATTTGAGTGCTGATAGAGACCCTACTTATATACATCAAACACTAGATTATTTTGAATGACTACAACTAATAAATACAGTATTAAATTAATTCAACAACTGTTTTACACAAACTTGATATATATTATTAGATTGGTAATAGCAAAGGAGAGATAGCAGTATACTTACCTATGGAGCTCACAATTCTACTGCATTTGGGTCTATGTGTGGAGAATAAATGGCAACAAAAAAAAAAAAGGAAGTAAAGAAACAAGTATGTCAGATGATAGAAAGTGTTTTAGAGAAAAATAGAGCCATTTAGGGGAAAAGATATTCAGGGTGAGATTTTATATTGGGTAATCACTGCATGTGAGTCTAATCATATGAAAGCTTAATCAGAAAGCCTAATAAAAGAGCTCAAACTTAAACCAGGTCTTCAGAGAGACTTAATGCTAGTCTATACAATGTCAAAATCATAAAATCCTGGGCTTGTAAATCAAAAACCTATTTTACTATGCATTGACAGCTGGCTATTTACCTAAAGTCATCATGAGAGGCTTGGCAAAATTACCAAGACAAACAGTCTAATTTTTAATGTTACAAACTTAGAAATCTATTTTTGTAAACACAATGAGATGGAATCTACTCCTTAGGGACATTTATAGATCAAGTTCACTGATAGTGATACACAAATCAGAAAGCCAAATTATTTTAAAATCATCAGTATTAGCTGCCAATTAGGGTGGAATTCACGGATTACCAAATAACACAATCTTTCACTTAAGAAAGCTACTTAAGAAATTACATTAGAGGGCCTCCCCAGTGGTACAGTGGTTAAGTGCTGCACTGCGAGCTGTTGGCAGCGGCACACCAGTTCGACACCCAGCCAGGGAGATTCCCACATGGTGCGGCAGGCCTCTCCTGCCTTGCCCGCTGCTCCCCTCAGCAGTATTTTGTTTTTCCGTCCGTCTGCCTGTTCTGGTCCCCGCTTTGTCTCTGGTGAACCCTCTCGCCGCCCCACGCCTCTGGCCTGTATCCCAGCTTGTATGCATAAATAAATAAATCTTAAAAAAAAAAAGAAAAAAGAAATTACATTAGAGCCTTCCTGGTGGTCCAAGCAGTTAAATCTCAGCACTATGAAGCTATCAGCAGCCACTGCAGCACAAGTTTGATACCTGGCCAGGGAGCTAACACATATGGCAAAGCAGACCTCTCCTGTCTTCCCCGATGCTCCCCTCAGCAGTGTATTTCAGTCAACTTGCCTGTTCTACTTTCCGTTCTGTCTCTGGTGAACTCTCTCATCCCCCCCACCCCTCAGGCTTACACCCCAGCTCTTGTATGCATAAATAAATAAATCTTTAAAGAAAAAATACAAATTAACAATATTTGAAAACCTTTTAATTATATTCCACAACTTTTAGGACTTTTAGCATTTTCTCTTTATAGATGATAGGAAAGCGTTGACCTTAAAAGATAAGTTGACCTTAAAAGATACAATGAAAACTTTTTAAATAAATCACATAAATGCATTGTGTGTTACTGTTAAGACACAATATCTGTACTTTCTTGCAAATGAGAAGGTAAAATATTGCTACAAGATACAAACTTCTGAGCCTCGCTAGTGGCCTAGGGGTTAAATCTCAGTGCTATAACTGCAACAACCGGTCTGAGGTGGCCTGAGTTTGATCCCTGGCCAGGCAGCTAACCCATATATGGCATAGCAGACCTCTCCTGTTTTCCCCACTGTTCCCCTCCACAGTGTATTCTAGTAAATCCACCTTTTTTTGTTCCCCACTCTGTCTCTGGTGAATCCTCTCATCCCCCGCACCTCTGGCCTACACCCCAGTTCTTCTATGCAAAAATAAAAATATATAAAATCTTTAAATAAATAAGATAGATAAATTTCTCCCAAAGGATGAGTTTCACTGTAAAAATACTACTACCATCCTGTGTTGAGCTTACAGTCAGTCCTGCAAATGATCCCATTTAACTGTATTCCATTAAGGATTATGAGGAAAAAACCTAAGAGCTGTAACCACACAATTACCTTGCTACAAAAATGAGGAAAAAATGGGCCTCCCTGGTAGCACAATGGGTTAAGTCGCAGCACTATGAAGCTATCCAGAGCCACTGCAGCACGAGTTCCATACCCAGCCAGGGAGCTTCCCACATGGCACAGCAGACCTCTTCTCTCTCCTGTGCTGCTCCCCTCAGCAGTGTATTTCAGTATTCCGCCCGTTCTGCTCCCCATTCTGTCTCTGGTGAATCCTCTCATGCCCCCATACCTCTGGCCTATACCCCAGCTTGTATGCATAAATAAATAAATCTTTAAAAAAAAAATGAGGACATGCTACTCAACGAACACAAAAACACTAATCCAAAGGGAATGTGCACTCCTCTATTCACTGCAGCACTATTAACAATAGTCAAGCTATGGAAACAAGCCAAATGCCGAAAGAAAGATGAGTGGGCAAAAATTTGGTATATTTACACAATGAAATACTACTCATCTATTAAAAAAAAAAAAGATCAACTCTTGCCATTTGTGACAACATGCATGGAAATGGAGGGGATTGTGCTAAATGAACTAAGTTGGAAGGAGAAAGACAAATACCAGATGGTGTCAATCATACGTGGAATATACAAAAACCAAACAAAGTGTCATATAAAGCAAAACCAATAACAAAACCTAGAAATCTGTCTGTAGAACTGAGGCTAACAGAGGTTGAGGGACAGTGAAGAGAGCACAATAGACGATGGTAGAGGACTATGGGTAATACTGGTGGTTGGTGTGGTGACACAAATGGAAATCCTATGATACATGATGGGGGTGATCCTATTCCTCTAACTCAATGTTGTAAACCAATGTTGCCTCAGTAAGAAATAAACAAAATAAGGAAGGAAATGCTTTTTAACAATCTCTTCATTTGAGCATTTACTATTTTTTGTCCTAATATATGTTATTCAATCCTTGTAAATGAAGTATAAGGGACACTTTTCCTTGATGTTATCTCTCAAAGTTTGGATATTTAAACATTTACAACAGTTTCCAGTAAAATTAATTTATAAGGGTAGACAGTTGCCTGAAGTCAAATACCAAAACGAAATCACAGAGCTGTTTCTCAGAACATCTAAATAAAAAAAAGTATTAGAATCACAGATGATTTTGTGTGCTGATAAAAAGCAAAGAAAGAACTAAAGTGGTTGGTTCATAGCCCGCTTAAATAACCTTCAGAAACTGTACTGATACAAGCCTAATGTCACAGAATACATTAGATGCTGACCCAAGAAGAGGTAATAGACATACTCCATTATCATTTAGCACATACCACTTTTTCAGTACCATTAAATCTGATTTATTGACCTCAAAGTTTTCATCAATAAAGAAGAAACATCACATGGTCTTTCTACTCTTTCTGAATATAAATTTGTGTTCAAAGATGTTTAAAATAAAGGTCTTACTTGGTTTTCACTTCAGTAAATCAAATTGTGTTATCTCTATGCTCTTTGTGTTAAAGTAATGAACACAGATTAATATAATCTATAATTACATATGCTAAGATTAAATACAAAAAAGGGTTTAAAAAATTTTTCTTTGTTTTCAAATCTTATTCCTAGGTAAGGAGTTTCAGTCCTTCACCGAAAGAATTGACCCAGAAAAATGGAGACGCTACCTCACAGGCAATAAGGTCAGACATAGCAGTCTGACAAAGTGCCAGTGAATGATGACATTGAAACTATTGTTCTAGGTAGCTTCAACCTTGATTAAAAAATTTATAAGACAACCACATGAATACCCTATCCAAAAATGGTGATGACACAGGCGTGCAATCAAGTCAATGCAAGAAAGTTCTTTGCACTCCTATATTAAGCTAAATATTCCACTCACTACTCAGTTAAAAGAAAATGATTACAAACAAAATTCCTCTCAAAAGCTGGTATTTTCATTGTGATATGCAATTTGACCATTATATTATTTTTAAAAATCCTATCAGATAGAAATATCTAAAACCATCATAACATCTTTATTAACCATAAAGAGTAAAATAAAAGCCAGGCATCTGGGTTTATGTGTCTATGTACTTATAAAGCCTTAGGTTGCTGTATTATGCTTTCCAATTTTACTTTTAGGAGTTGATATGGTATGATGGTATTGCACATATGCCTCTAAAATTTTCGTTTGTTTTTTTAAAGATTTATTTATTTATGCATACAAGCTGGGGTGTAGACCACAGGTGTGGGGGGATGAGAGGATTCACCAGAGACAGAGTGGGGAGCAAAACAGGCTGCTGAGAGGCGCAATGGGCGAGACAGGAGAGGTCTGTTGCACCATGTGGGAAGCTCCCTGGCCAGGGATGGAACTCATGCTGCACTGGCTCTGGATAGCTTCATAGTGCTGCAACTTAACCTGTTGCGCCACCAGAGAGGCCCCTCTAAAATTTTTAAATCTAAAAAATGCTCACTTTATATTTTAAGTCTAAATTTTTAGACTTAAAATTTTTATTGAAATCACTGTTCTTTCCAGAAAAGAAATTTGGGGAAGGAGCAACTTTGTGATTTTTATTGAGTGAGTGATAGGGAAAGAAGGATAGAAAGCATACTAGGAAGAAATTTGAAAAAGAGTTAAGTTTTGGAAGAATATGCTTCTAAACTGGGAAATTAGTCGAGAGGGCTGGAAAAAAAAATACAGGTTAAAAAATTAAAGGTTTTTAATAAGTTTTCTTTTTTAAAAAGATTTATTTTATTTATTTATGCATAAAAGAACTGGGGTATAGGCCAGAGGTGCAGGGGGTGGGGGGCAAGAGGATTCACTCAAGACAGAGTAGGAGCGGAACAGGTGGATCTACTGAAATACACTCCTGAGGGGAGCAGGGCAAAACAGGAAGAGGCCTGGCGTGCTATATGTGGGTTAGCTCCCTGGCTGGGTACGGAACCCAGACCACAGTGGTGATAGCATGACAGTGCTGAGACTTAACCCCTAGGCCACCAGGGAGGCCCCCTTAATAGGTTTTCTTTCAACTATTCATGTATCTCTGGATAAATGTCTATGCTATGTATTAAGGATATAAAAGGTCAAGAATAAATCCTGTGTGCTCTAAAACCACACAGAAAAGTGAATTGATTTTCAAAACTACATGCACAATTTGCAATCCTAAACAAGTATTTGTTAATTTTCCATTGGTTTCTACCTCTCAATTCCTAGAGCTACTTCTTGGGATATTTTAATAAAAGAAACAAATCAAGAAAAAATAATGAAAAAAATCTGACTGATAATGTTTAGTATATAAAGGACAAATATCTTAAAAGTTGGTACTAACTACGTGTTTCAAAGTAGTTATGAAGGTGCAATCACAGCTACTTGATTTTATACAAATCCTTGAGAAATCTACACACCAAAAAAAAAAAACAAAAGAAGAATGTAAATAAAGAGACTCATGACCATGAAAAGTTAATTCTCCACTACACTAGGCCCTACACCCTCAATTTCCAAATCTTTCAACATGAAATCCTTTACTAAAGTCATAGAAAACGCAATGTCTGTCTTTATAGTAATCCCTTAACGGGGACAATTCTCTTCCCTGAGGTGTCCACATGTAAATTCCTTCATTTTTCCTGGCTATGCGAGGAATAACAAGCAAAACAAAAACCCTCCACATTCATTATCTTAATCATTCTAATAATTTCAAGATGAAACCGGGGCAAGTAGAACTGTAAGTGGTTACCTGACATAAGCTTATAAATATTATAAAAGATAGCTAGGACTAAAATCCATTTTAGCTGACAACTAACCTAGCATCATTTTATTCAGGGAAAAATTCAAGACAAAAAAATTATCAGAAATACTTATAAAGAGCTTATTTAGAGCTCTTTAGAGCAGATCTGAGTATGACCTGGACTTTAGGGTTTGTTTTATTAAGATTATTCAGGTAAAATTTAAGTACATATCACCAAAGCCAGACCCAGAGGTAGTAACACTGAGGGAGGCTTACAGGCTGACCACACATTCTACATGGACTACATAAACTTTAAATTCTGATAATTAACATTTTTCATTTTTTCAGCTTTTCATTCAACTTCAATTCTCTATCACCTATACAAGGGCAGTTTTGTTTTTTTTTCCACATAATGAAGATGTGAGAATGGGCAAATCTATTTCCTCTATCACAATGGGGATTTTTTACTTAAAAACATGTATCAACAACATAGAAAAGAAAAGCTAGTTTATACCTTTCTTACCATCCTCTTTGAGCTGATGCGTAAATCACTTTAGTAATTAATTGCCTAATATATCTAGTTACTCCAAAAGGAAGAGGATAATATTATATAAAATAAAGGAAAGGAATAAAAGAAAAAAATCCCTAAAATATAATGTACTCAATATTGGTTATTCTTTTTACCACCCAGTTTCTGAAATTCTCATGCTTGATGAAATCCCTACTTTTGCAGGCAAAAGTAAAAAACTGAAATTGTAGATAAATTTCCAGACTACACAGCAGTTGAGTGCTTATCAATCAGAAAAACTGAGCCCACATTTAAATCTGAAATCAGTGGGAAGAAACAAGGGACAAGAGAACTTGATGCTGAGAAGTATTTCCTAGATGGGGGGACATCTCATCTGCTTTCCAGAGGTAGTGACATGCCAATGATCAGAAGGGTAACCAGAATTATAAATAATAATTAAATTTAAAGTTTTGATTGTTTTTGCAAACAACAGGAATGAGGGAAGGGTAGTTAATTAGCTATCATTTTCCGCTATCATCCTGATGCTTCTGTTTTACTTCTTCTTAGAAGTTGGGCCAAGAGTCCTACAATACACTTTTAAAGTCTGTCTGAACAGTACACTAAGCACAGTGGTGCTGCTATTCTACATTGAATGATTTTTATCTCACCTTTTCAGGACCTTTTTTACATTCAAAGTATTCTTTTTGTTATCCTGGTTATTTCTCCGGTTCTGGACTGGGGATGGGAAGAGACTTCTCTGCTTTCTAGAGACAACATGCTGGAAATCACTTCAATCCCCAACCACTATCCAAAAAAAAAAAAAGTCATATAAACATTTAAATTAGCAATTCTTAAAATTAGTGGGAAAGAGATATTACTAGTAAGAGAAATTCCTAACCTAATGCTCCTAAGAGAAAGGTAGCTCTGATTATATTTAACTGAAGTGATTTAGGTAACATCCCTACCTCTTTCAAAATTCCTGAGTAATTACCTTAAACCTATGACAACTTTCTCGTGAAAAAAGTGGTAAAACAGAGAGTGCACAGGAAATAAAATAAGAAGATAGTTGCTACACTCATCTATATAATGAGGGAGCTAAATTTAAGCTTTATTAGATTCTGGCATAAATACCATATAACTCTGTATTGAATCATTTCACATTATAGGAAAGTAAAACTTTAGTTTAAAATGACTATGACTGGGCCTCCCTGGTAGCACAAAGGGTTAAGCGCAGCACTATGAAGCTATCCAGAGCCACTGCAGCATGAGTTCAATATCCAGGCCAAGGAGATTCCCACATGGCACAGCAGACCTCTCCTGCATCGCCCGCTGCTCCCCTCAGCAGTGTACTTCAGTCAATCTGCCTGTTCTGCTCGCTACTCTGTCTCTGGTGAATCCTCTCACCACCCCATACCTCTGGCCTACATCCCTGCTTGTATGCATAAATAAATAAATTTTTAAAAAATAAAATGATTATTTTTGAAATGATAAAACAAAATTTAAGAACATGCACAATAGTTGTAAGTTTCAGATATAAAAATTACAAAGTCTTAAATTTTATAAGTTTTTCCATTAATGCTCAAAAACATACTAGCACATAACATACTACCCAAATACCAATCTATTTTGTGTAATGGCAGACCTAAAAGTCACTGGATAACTAGACGGAAGACCTTGGTTTTATCTCTGTGTGCTTCACATTAGCATTGTAACCCTGAACATATCAATCATATAACCTCTAACAGTCTTCAGAGCAAATTGAGGAGAACTACTGAAAATAAATAATGACTGGACATTCTTGTCTTATTCCCAGTGTTGGTGAAAAGCTTTCATTATTTCACTAATAAGAGCTGAAGATTTTGTGTTGATTCTCATTTATCAGAATAAGAGAATTCCCTTTGTTCCTACACTGCCATATTAAAAAAATATCATAGACAGGTACTGAATTTCAGGAAAAAAACTTTGTTTCCACACATTATAGTTTTTCTGTTCTGTGAGTAAGTTATACTAAATTTTCTAATGTTAAGCCATTTCTTATTTCTGAAATAAACCCATCTGTTCTCATCAACACATCATATATATATATATATATATATGTATATATATATATATATATGTATCTCACTGGATTCTATGTTCTTTTTTATAGTTTTTGCACCTATGCGCCCATTATATATATTGATCTATAATTTTCATTTTGCACAATATCCTGTTAAGGTTTTGTTATCAATGTTATGCTGGCTCAAAAATGAATGGGAAAGGGCTGCACCTATTTTCCTTTTCTCTAGGAGGGTTTGTGATATTTCCTTTCAAATATGTAGGCGAATTCACCTGGACAGTCAGCTGGGTCTACAATTATCGAAAGAAAAGACTTATGGACTAAATTTCTTTAGAGGTAAGGAATTATTCAAATTTATTTGCATATTTTATTAACATCTTCATTTTTTTTTTAAAGATTTATTTTTTTTTATTTATACATACAAGCTGGGGTACAAGCCAGAGCTGTGGGGCGGCGAGAGGGTTCACAAGAGACAGAGCGGGGAGCAGAACAGGCAGATCAGAAATACACTGCTGAGGGGAGCAGCGGGCGAGGCAGGAGAGGTCTGCCACACCATGTGGGATTCTCCCCGGCCGGGCGTCGAACTCGCGTCGCAGCTGCCAACAGCTCACAGCACAGCACTTAACGGCTGCGCCACCGGGAAGGCCCCTAACATCTTCATTTTTTAAGAGCTTTGTCCACTTAATTTTTCAAATATGTTGGTTTCAAGTCATACATGATAGTCCGTGAGTGCCTTTTTAATATTTGCATTTTAGCCAAACTGTATATTAATAATAATGTCTAAAATTTGGGAAAGAAAATTGGATATAGTAAAAATAATGATCAATTAGACTATATAGATACCAAGGGCGGTGATAAAATTTTCAAAAGGAAAGTAAAAAGATAAAATTTAGACTTTAAATATATGTTAAAATAGTGAAAGTATATATTTTAAAAAGTAAACAACATATGAGTTGCCCAACTACGGAACAAAATCATAGAGTAAGAACGACAAAAAAGGAAGGGGAAAGTCAATCCCAAAGGTGGCCAAAGCAGAACAAAAAAGATGCTAGCATTAATTTCAAGTATATTGATTCGTCTAATAAATATGTTGATTCATTTAGTAAACATACTTATTCATTTAATAAATGTAACATTCAATAACTGTGAGTTCTCAAGCTAAAAGATAAATCTTGAAATACTCTCCACAAAACCCATCTACATATACTGCAGTCATAGAAATTTTGAATGCCAAATCAATACAAAAATATCTATCAGCAAACAGTATGCAAGAGACATTGATATTCATATTACTATCAAACCAAATAAATTTCAGAGATAAAAACATAAATCCCAAGACAGAGGGTCATTTATATTAAGATAAAATAATTCAAATTGCCGAGAACACGTTAACAATTGTATCCTTGTTCGAAGTATAACTTTAACTTCAAATTTTATTTTAAAAAGACTGACAGAAAAACTAAGATAACTTGATAAACAACTGCATCTATTAGAAAATTAAACTTTAGGGACAATATCTAACAATAGATATGTAAGTGTTGTATGCATAAAATTATTGAAGAAAATTAATACAGAAAAACACATGAAAAGTTAATAAAGAAAAATGTCGAAAAACTGACACACAGATTTAATGCAGCTGCAATAAAGACATCAACATTAACAATGATTACTGTAGAACTTGCACAGGTAATCTATTGCACAGGTAATCTATTGCATTTTTGAGTCCTAAAAGGTTCTCTTGAATCTTTTGAAGAGCTTGCCATCACCTGACAAACTTCCCAATTTTTAATTTCCTTGAATATAATTTTATAATTACTGTCTTAATTATTCTACAATCTAGATCCTCTATTAATCTGTTTTTATTGTACATTCTTTTACTTGGTTCTCATTAGGTTTTGTCCAACATCCATTACAATGGAAATAAAACTTAAAATCAGTTTTGACTGTCACATACTAGAAGTGGGAAACTAAAGAGATAATTTGAGACTTATATAATATATTCTTAGGAGATCAATATTTGCTTTTAAGAGACAGCTGAATGCTAAATTGGTAAATTTCAGGACATTTTAATCAGTGATTGATATGATTCAAAATTCGGTTTCAGTCCTATAAAGTCTGGTCTAGTCCCTTACAACATTTAGGACAGTGTGACAAATGACTATTTTGCTTCTCAACCTTTCAATTGGAAGGTTTTCTGGAATCTGTATATCTTTTGGGGAAAGAGGAGTGAAACATAAGTCTCAATACACTGACCACCCTTTCCGCCCCCCTTGTTTTGGCCCCGTAATTTGAAGTCTTCAGATAAATTCTTTTTGTTTTGGTTTAGCTTTCACAGTTGTTCTCAATAGTAGACACTGATTCATATTATCATCTCTACCTGTCAAAATTCTAAATGTACATGGGAGAACAAAAGGACAAGGAGCAGAACAATACTCCATGAAAAAAACAACTTAGAACATCAGGATAAAAAAGACCAAAAAAAAAGAAAAAAAAGAAACCTAAAATAAACCCAAAAAAATATGCTTCATAAAAATAAAGACAAAGTAACTAAGACTCTGTGATATTAGAACAGGAATATGAGGGTCAAAAAAAAAAAATAGAAAAGAGAAACATTACCACCAAACTAAACATATGTGGAAGAAAATGTCAAAGGAGCCATTAAAGATTGACAGAAAAGGGTGTGAACCTTTCTTGCTAAGACAGCTGATGCCAAAAAGAAAATGAAAATTTTAGTACTACTTAGTAGCACATACAATCACTTTCAGGTGAAATAATTAATAAAGCCATATGACAGAAAAGCCACACAATCTAATCACAAAATAGGCAAAGAATTTTACTGAAGAGGATATAATATAGCAAAATAATCACATGAAAATATGTTCAACATCATAAACCTTGAGTGGTAGTTAAATGAAAACTACAATGAAATATTTCACACATTCCAGAGTAGATAATATAAAATAATAATAACACCAAATGTTGCTGAGGATGCAGAGAAACTGAATCACTCATATATTACTGATAAAAATGTGAAATGTTATACCCATTCTGGAAAAGAGTACAGCATTTTTCAATAAAACTAAAAACATGCTTGCCATATGAGCCAGCAACTGCATTCTTAGCACTTATCTGAGAAAAAAGATAACTTACATTAACACAAAAACCTGTATATGATGTGATGTTGATTAACTGCTTTACTCACAATCCAAAAAAAAGGGAAACAACTGAGCTGTCCTTCAAGAGGTGAAAGGCTAGTAACCCATCAAATGGAAATATTACTTAGCAATATATAGGAACAAACTACTGATGCCCCCCCAAAACTTCAATGACACTTAAGGGAATTATACTGAGTGAAAAAGTCAATCTCAAATTTTATATATAGAATGATTCCATCTCTTTGCACTCAAGCGGCGGCACTACGGCGCCCAGCGGTTTAATGCGACCACTAGAGCGGCGCTGCTATGGCCCCCGGTGGTTTAATGTGTCCACTCAAGTGGCACCACTAGGGCGCCTGAGCAGTTTGGAAGTCAATATGTTTATTTCCGATGTGTGATAAGATATTCTTATTGCAATTACTTTCATGGACCAGGCTCGGCCTGCATCCTTAGCCAATTCTTAGCTTAGCTTAGTTAGTCTCAGCTTAGCATTGTGATACATGTCCTGACAAACCAAAGCTGCATCTTGGGGATTGTTTTACTAAATATCACACAAAAACTAATTACAGAGCGTAATATTTAACAGATTTGTTGTATTCAATGTAAAAATAAATAAATTGGTGAAATTTTATTATTTGTATACGTTTGTTTGAGTATAACATGATTTCAAAGTACCTGTAAAACGCTTCCCTAATATAGCTGAAATCGTCTCCAGTGGCTACTTCGCCCAAGCGAAAAAGGCCCCGAGTGCAAAGGGCTATTTACACAATGTTCTTGAAATGATAAAATTATAGAGATGGAAAATAGATTAGAGGTGTACAGGATTAGAGGTGATTAAGACAAAATGTGGTCATGGCTATGAAAGAATAGGTAGCATAAGGGTTTCATGTGATGGAATTGTTCTCTACCTTGAATATAGTGGCGGTCAGATGAATAAAGTAACAAAATTGCATACATTACATATACACACAATATGCAAACAAAAATTGGTGAAATCTGAATAAAGCTGGTAAACTACCAATGTCAGCTTCATGGTTGTGGTATTATACCATAGCTGGACAATGTGTTACTATAGGGGGAAACTAGGTGCCTTGCTGTGTTTGCCTAGCCCTGCCCTCTAACTATCTGGGTCTCGGACTCCCTATCTATAGGTAGATTTTGATTCCTCAGATTTCTTTTAGTATTGTACATACAAAGGTGTTTTTTGTAAGTCAAGTATGAAGAAAACTCATTTTAGAATGTAGATGTTTGAAAAGGATTCTATTAAAAGAAAAGGAGAAATGGAACATATTCAGGAGGTCCAGTCTCAGTACCCACAACCCTGCCAGGTTCTTTAGGGCAATGGGAACAATCACATGGCCTCTGAAGCCATTATTTTATGAATATGGATGAAAATAAAAAAACAATGTTGAAATAAGGAAGTATTTTTAATTTTTTATATAAAGCTGAAAAATATACAGAATGAGACATTACTCAAGGATACATCAGAGGTGGAAAGTAGGCATTTCACAGGAGAATAGGGGCTACAACTGGAAAAGAGCATAAATATATTGATGATGTATTTATTAACACAGATAATGGATACTGGAAAATTCTAATTTTTTACCTAAACAAAGGATTTTTAACTCCCATTTTATGCAAAACGTAATTAATATTCAGGGTGTTGGGAAGTGGGAGTAGATCCTGAAATGGAAATGAGTTAATCCAGTGACATGACAATGTAACAAAAAAAGATGCTGTAAGCCATGCAGTTACTGAGTAGTATACAGAGTTCATATTGTTGCTTCAAATCAAGACATTTATTATATTTGGAACAGAATCAAGAATACAAAAAAATCTGTAACCTGACTTCAAACTTTAATATAAAACAATAGTATTAAAAACAATATGGTACTGGCAGAAAAATAGATACGTAAATCAATGGAACAGAATTAAAATCAGGAATATTAACCATGTACACCTAAAAACCTAAACTATGATAAAGCAGCTATTCTATACATTGGGGGAAGTCAGTCCCTAAAAAGACACTTTCAAAGAAGACACAGGCCAACAGGCACATGAAAAAATACTCATCATCATTAATCATCAAGAAAATACAAATCAAAACTACAATGAGATGCCATCTCGTTGTGAGGTGGCTCATGTCAAAGACAATCGTTGGTGAGGGTGTAAAGAAAAAGGAATTACTGTGTACTGCTAGTGGAAATGTAGACTGCCCCAGGTCCTACAGAAAACAGTGTGGAGGCTTCTTAAAATTTTGAAAATACATCTACCATATGATCCATAAAATTCTACTATTAAGTATTTACCTGAAGAATGAAAATGCATTCCTATACTCATTGCAGCCTTATTTACAATAACCAAGGTATGGAAACAACCTAAGTGCCCAATGACAAAGGCGTATACATACACAATGGGATACTACTCAACTATAATAAAAGATGAATTCTCGTCATTTGTAACATATGGATGAAACTGGAGGGGATAATGCTAAGTAAAATATGTCAGATGGAGAAAAACAAATATTGGGTGGTTTCACCTACATGTGGAATAAAACCAGCTAATAACAAACACTAAAAATCTGACTGGAATTGAAGTTACAAAATGTGTAGAGGGAGGGGACACAATGGTCTATGGAGAATGGCTGAAGATGCCTTGGTGATTGGTGTGGTGACATGCATTTGAGGCGGTTTGACCTTTTGAATTACATACAGTGTTGTAAACCAGTGATGCCTCAAAGCAATAACAACAAAAGCATCACACACAAAAAAAAAACCCAACACTGTCTAAAGACAGTCTTCTTAACAATCACATGGTGAGGGGCAACTTAAAAAGCCACAGATAAAAGTTGGGAGTACTTGCTAACACTATACACAAAAATAAACTGCCAACAATAAAATAAATAGAAGAAAACATTGGTAATAAGTTCCACAACATCAACAATAAAGACATTTTTTGGTGACTCAATCACTGTGGCAAGCAAATAAAAAAATGGAATAATCTCAAGGTTAAAGAAAAACCAAAAAACTTCTATACAGTAAAAAAGAATACAAGATGATTAAACAGACACTACTGAATGGCAGAAAATATTCACATATGTAACTGATAAGGTATTAATATCCAAGATATACTTAAAAACTCATACAATTCAACAATAAAAAACCAAATAACACAATAATAAAGCAGTAGCACATAGGAACAAATAATTCATCAAAGAAGATATCATGAAGGCCAAAAAACATAGAAAAATATTTGTCACTTATAATAATGCATCTGTAGAGATGCAGATTAATACTACAATCAAATACCATCTCACACCTGTGAAAATGGCACATATAAAAAAGATTCCTAACAAGTATTATAGAGAATTTGAAGGAAAATGAATTATATTACACTATTGGTGGGAATGTGAACTGATGCAACCATTATGGAGAGCAATCTGTATTTACCTTAGAAAACTAAAAATGGAAATACTGTATAAACTGGCAACTTCACATTAGGCATATATCCACAGAAAAGGAAACCATCAACAAAAACGCCCATATATTCCACAATGTTCACAGCAGCTTTATTTACAATACCTGAGAAAAGAGAGCAGTCTAAATGTCCATCAACACATGACTAAATCAAGAAGATATGACATATAAACACCATGGAGCATTATATAGTTATAAGGATAAAATACAGTCATTTTCAACAAAATGCAGAGAATTAGGTACAACAAGTCAGTGAGAAAGATAAAAACAAGTACTGGAAATTTACAAAGCAGAAAATCAGTAAAGGAAAAATTTTAAAAAACAAACAGTGGACATCAATAAACATCCTTAAAATTCTAAGAGGAAGGGGTGGGGGGGGGCATGGGGGGAATGAAGGGACGAGGGGATCCAAAGGGTAGTGGTGAGGGGAAAAAATAAAAGAAGAAAATTAATAATTTTTTAAAATCCAAAATTAAAGCAACACATTTGTATCAACTAATTTTCAATAATGATGTTTAAGAAATGCAACAGGAAAAATCAGTCTTTTCACCAAATGGTATTCGAACTAGACATTTATATGGCAAAACAAAACAATTAACTGTCTTTCTTGTCCTCGTGCTATAAGTAAAAACTAACTTTTAATGTTTACCTAAATCAAAAATTATAAAATTTCTTTAGGATAACACATTCATGCAGACTTGTACCAGAATTTTCATAGCAACTTTATTTATAATGGCAAAAATGCAACTAACCCAAATACATCCATTTAGTGAATGGATAAACAAACTATATGTGCTCACACCCTCATTTGTTTCCCACAATTCAGGTTTTACCTACTTCTTTTTTCCTTAAGCACTTATAAACAACACTACGATTTTAATGAAAAAGGTGAGTGAATATAGTAGAAAAAAGAAAATACATGAGGATGGAGTACATGAAGGGAGGCATTTGGGCCAGTTTTCAAAAAACAGAAGGGTTTTACAAAACAGTGTCCAGGATACAGACAGTAAGTCTAATAGCAAAAGAAAAAGAATTTCTTTTCTTTTAAGGAAAAAAAAAAAGCTTATTGCACATCGTACATACAAGCTACTTGTATTTTCTTATGAGGCTGCAGGAAAAATAAAAAATAGTTTCCATATGCTGAGATAACTGCAATGACAGAGAAAAGTCAAGAGTGCCTTGAGGTAACAAAGTAAGGAAACCTGACCTAAGTTATTCTTGATAGTATATAGCTCTGATCATTCAATTCTCTTTTGATCTTTTGAACACAAAAGATTGCAATTATTCACCTTCACTTTTAATTATTGTGACTTTTTGCTTATTTGATTCAGATGTTTTAAAAACCAGTTTGTTTCTCCTGGCCAGTCACTTGGGAACAGGAATGAAATTGTGCTTAAAATACCACAAATTGTGAGACATAAACAACACAAAATACCTTTCATTACAAATAACGAAAATACAGCCTGAGGATAAAAGCACAATTTATTGGGAGGGGAGGATAAGGGCACAAAATGGAACAAAAAAGAACACAAGGGACCATGGAGATAGATCACGGGTGAATTGGTGGTGGGCTACCCAAGGGGAACACAAAATGTAAAAGACATAAATAACAATAAAAATATATATTAAAATTTTTAAAAAAGCACAATTTATTGTAAGATCACACATTTCTCAGAAACCAAAAAGCAAGAAAAGGGAAAAATTGGTCCAGTAAGACATCTAGAAAGATTTTAAGAATCGTAACTCTCATCTTTGTCTTTTTCCTCACTTTCATCTCTAAGCCATGTCTAAGGCTTCATTTTGTTTCTAGAGACAAACTGAAACTTAACCTCTGTGTCTATATTTACTCAAGGAGGGCCACCTACATAACTGCAATTTACCTGTAAGTCAGTTTAGCACACTACATAGGATAGATGTCTATCCTTGATCCAGTCATTAAGATTGGGGGAATAATGATGCAGGATTTTGTAGTAGAAAAGAAAGATATCAGAGTTCTCTAAAATTGAAGGTAGAAAGAGGTAGTTCTTAGAGAAAGTGTGTTGTCTTTAGAAAAGACAGTTTTCAGCATAGTTAAAAATGCTCTAAATGCACCTGGCATTCTGGGATCCAGAATTATAGGCATATTGTCACATGCAATTAGTATTTTCATATATTAAATTTTCATATATTAAATAATTAAATCTATTAAATTTTAAAGGAAAAATGTCATTACTCTTATTATGTGAGTATCAACTAAAGAGTTCAAGGACCATAGTATTTTCTGATGTTCCCAGACACTTCCATTGCATTATATTTAAGATCACTGGAGCAAGTCTGAAATCAACTGATTTTTGCTTTGGTTTAATAATTAGCCTAAAACAGGATAGTCTGATGCAGCAATGCAATTGACCCAAGTAAGTTGATTATTATGAAAAATCTGTCGTGTATTTTCCTGAATAGAAAAAAGAAGACATAGGGCACCAAAAGAATTAAGATAGATTTGTCAATTAGGAAAGACATAGAGCCTAAGAAATTTATATGAATTTCTCTCAAATATTTGACCTATCCATATTTAAAAACAAACTAAATTGATACAAACATTTCTATCACTTTTCTCAAGATTTCTGTTTAACTGAATTAAGCATATCAGTTTCTTTTACATCAGTGGTTTTTAAAACATAACTGTACATTGGAACCACCTGGGTAGCTCTTAGCCTGATGCTCAAGTATCACTTCAGATCACTTAAATCCAACCAAGAATTAATTGTTTTGTAAATAAAGTTTAATTGTAACCATTGTTTCATTCCTTTACATGTTGTCTGTAGTTCCAACACAGACCAGTGGCCAGAGCAAGGCTTAAAATACTATTGGCCCTATACGGAAAAGTTTGTCTTATGCTATTCTAATAGACACAGATTTGATGAAGCAGACCAACTGCAGCAAGACAACTACAGATATCTCAGAAAACTTCATGCTGTGACAGCTACATACCGATTTACTCTTAGATTATTCTCTAAACCTTTTCTTATTTTTCTCATTTAATTCGTAGACAACAATAAGAAATACAAGAGTGATCAGGAAAATTGGCTACAACTAAGTTGTCATACAGTATGAGAAGGGATTTTCCAGGCTGACTTCATGATTGGAATAGAAGCAGAGAAAAAAGGGAGGGGGATACACATATACACACACACACACACACACACACACACACACACACACACACACACACACACTAATTATACATTTTAACTTAAGCTATAGGGTTGGTTGGAGATTTCATGAGATTTTTTTATTGCCATTAATACAGCATAAACACAAAGATCTTGTCAATATATTCACTTAAAACTCTATTCCAATCTCACAGTATAAATATATTTAAAAGAAACTACAGAATAAAAGACTTTGTAGCATGGGTCAAGCAAAGAGTTTTTAATGTATGACATCAAAATATGATCCACAAAAAAAGGAGTCCAGCAAGATGGCAGCATAGAGAAGCCTCCAGGCTTGCCTCCTCCAGACACTCACAACAAAACAATGCAAAACACTTACTGAGGCAAAACAAACCAAAAACCCCCGAGGGGGGGAAAAAGATTATCAGCACACAAAATAGGAATATCAGTCTGACTAAAATGGGTAGGACACACTCTCAGTGAACTTTGTTTACAGTGATAAATAGGCAGTATAACCCATAGACAGGGAGGAGCAGCCGGAGCGCAAAGACCAGTACAGCTATTGATCCAGACAAATGACAAAATCAAGGCTCTTGAGACACAGCAATGCAATGGATAAGAGGGTGCAACCTAGGACAGCAACAGAAATGGGGGGCACAGAGTGAAGACAACCGGCATAGATGAGGATAACAAAGAACAGCTATAGCCTAAATGAGGTCAGAGTAGCTGAACTACATGCAGAAGAGCTACTAATAAAGTCCAGGCTGAGATACATGAAATAACTGCTACACCCTACCCTAGTTTGAGAAACCAAAAACACATGCCACCCACTACAAAGAAACACTTGACAACAGGAAGTTCAAATTCGTAAATCTACCAGAGATCATCTGTGGCACCCACTGCAGGGATCCTCTTGTATACCTACTATTTCTCATCAGTAACAGTCTTCCACTATGCCAACAGATACAAAACAAGATTTGAAAATCTATCCCTACTAAAACCCACACAAAATCAAAAATGAGGAGACAGAAGAACACAGCATAAACATCAGAACAAAAAATAACCCTGAAGAGAGTCATAACTCAGTAGAATTGCAGAGCAAGGTAGAAGAGGAATTTGGGTCAACAGTTCTGGCAAGCCTGATGAAACTTAAAAAAAACAGAGAAAATGTAAAACAACAACATAGTAAAAACAATGAAAATGTGAGACCACTTCATTCAGAAATAATGGAGTAAAGAAACACTATACCTGAAATTAAATATGTAATGAGGGCCTCAAGAGCAAACAGAAGCAAAGGAGAGAATTAATGTACTCAAAAACATTATGTTGGAGAACACAGAATAAAACAAGGTAGTGATGAAAAAATGTAATAGTTCTCTGGGACAACTAAAAGTGAAATAAAATCCCTACCATGGGGATACCAGAAGAGGGGAAAAAAAAAAAAGAGAGAATGAGAAAGGCATAGAAAACCTATTTAAAGAAATAATCACTATAAAGAATCTCAAACTGGGAAATGAACCAGAATTCATGATCCTAGAGGCCCAAAGAGTTGCAAACAAAATATTATCAAGCAGATATACAAAAGACAAAGAATACAGTTGTCTAGGTACAATGACAAGGAAAGAACATTAAAAACCTCAAGAATAAAAAGGGAACCTATTAAGGTAACACCGCTCCAGCTGTCACAAGACTTTTCACCAGAAACATGTATGTTTCAAATACAAGCATGAAGGGACTGGAAAGAGATATTTAAAGTATTTCAGGAAAAAGACTTCCAGGTCAGATCCACTAACCAGCAAGATTAATAATCAAGACAGAAGTGGACCTCCCTGGTGGCGCAAGGAGTTAAGTCCTGTGAAGTCCTGTGAAGCTATCAGCAGCCACTGCAGCAAGAATTGGATCCCCAGTCAGGGAGCTGCCCACAGGGCACAGCAGACCTCTCCTCTCTAGCCTGCTGCTCCCCTTAGTGGTGTATGTCAGTCAATCTGCCTGTTCTGCTCGCCACTCTGTCTCTGGTGAATCCTCTCACCCCCTACTCTCCACTCCTACCTCTGGCCTACAGTCCAGCTCTTGTGTGCATAAATAAATCAATCTTTAAAAAATAATAATCAAGACAGAAGGAAGAATGAGGAGCTTTACTGAAAAGAACAAACTCAAAGAATTTACCAGTACCAAGACGCATGTTAGAAAATCCTAAAGAGGTAATTACAAAGCATAGAGAAGTAAGTATCAAGACAACAGACACCAAAATGGCTTATGGAAAAGGAGGAAGAAATTAACAATGTGACCTACTAGAACCAGCCAAAGACTAGACCATCCAAAGGTCACACAAATAGCCCTACATATACAAATCTCAGTAAGTAAACATTTGGGCCTCAGTAAGAAAAACATAAGACAATAGAAATGGAAAATAAACAAAACTTAACAGAAAACAATCAAAAAAATAAAAAAGACAAAACAAAAACCAAAAATAAAACGAAGTGGAAATAAACACATATCTCAATAATCACCTTAAGCATAAATGTCCTGAACTCACCAGTCAAAAGATACAGAGTAGCTGAGTGGATTTTAAAACAAAGTGCAAACTTCTGTTGTTTTTAAGAAACTCAGCAACATACATAGAATTAAAATTAAAAGGTGAAGACAAATAAGACAAGCAAATGGCAACCAAAACCAAACAAAAAAATCAGGAGCATCTATACTTATACCTGATAAAACAGATTTTCAATTAAGATAGGTAGGTAATAAGAGATAATGGTTATGATTAAAGGTCTAACATAAAAAGAAGAAATAACACTCACATGTGCACTGAAAAATGGAGTACCAAGACAAATATATTGATAACAACACAAAAATGGTATGGGACCTTAATACCCCACATACAACAATAGATCGATAAGAAAAAGTATAAATAAACAATAGCTTTAAGAGGTGGGAGACCAAATAGGTTTAACAGAAATCCACAGAATTTCTTTGCACACATTTTTTTCCAAGGATATATGCAACATTTTCAAGATTATAAACCAGATCTTGGGACACAAGTCAATTGTCAATAAAACCACAAAGATAAAAAATTATACCAATCATCTATTTTTGGACATCTGGGTTGCTTCCATACCTTTGCTATTGTGAATAGTGCCGCAATGAACATACGGGTGCATGTATCCTTTCGGATTAGTGTTTTTGTGTCCTTTGGGTAAATTCCCAAAAGTGGTATTGCTGGGTCGTATGGGAGCTCCATGTTTAGCAATTTGAGGAATCGCCATACAGCTTTCCAT
>PVIJ01002512.1:117630-158773 GCA_004024925.1 Scalopus aquaticus | reverse complement strand
GGTCTGTAATTTTCCTTTTTTGTGTTGTCTTTGTCTGGTTTCGGTATTAGAGTAATATTTGCTTCATAGAATGTGTTTGGTAGTACTCCTTCCTTCTCGATTTTTTGAAAGAGTTTGTGTAATATAGGGACTATTTCGTCTTTGAATGTTTGGTAGAATTCATTTGTGAAACCATCCGGTCCTGGGCTTTTGTTTTTTGTTTTAAGAAGACTTAACGTATCTTGGAAGCAACCTCACCAAGGAGGTACTTGATGAGAGCTACATGATGTTATTTAAGGACTTTGATTTTGACATAAGGGGATGGAAAGATATTCCATGTTCATAGATAGGGAGAATCAATGGGATCAGAAAGATTATCTGCCTAAGGCCTCCCTGGTGGTGCAGCAGTTAAGCGCCGCGCTGTGGAGCTGTGGGCAGCAGTAACTCAAGTTCGATGCCCGGCGGAGGAGATTCCCATGTGGCGCGGCAGACCTCTCCTGCCTCTCTGACTGCTCCCCTCAGTAGTGTATTTCAGTTGATCTGCCTGTTCTGACCCCCGGCCCCCCCGCTCTGTCTCTGGTGAACCCTCTCACCGCCCCACACCTCTGGTCTATACCCCAGCTTGTATACATAAATAAATAAATCTTTAAAAAAATTTATCTGCCTAAAATGATGTATAAACTTAATGCAGTTCACATCACATACCTCCAATATTTTCCAAAGAAGTTAGAAAAAAATTGAAATTTATATGGAACCACAAAAGACCTTAAATTTCAAATTCAGCCTTGAGCAAAAAGGAGGGGAATGGAGAGTATTGCATTACCTGGCTTCAAATTTTATTATAAAGCAGCAGTACTAAAAACAATGTAATATTGGCACAATATAGATACATGAATCAATGGAATAGAATCAAAAGCCCAAAATTAAGCCATGTTCGTAACAGTACCTAATCTATGATAAAGTAACAGTGATGTGATATTGGAAAAGTACAGTCTGTTTGCTAAATGGTGCTGGGAAAGTTAGAAAGCTACACATCATTTTACAATAAATTTGGATAACTCACTGACCCCATACTCAAAAATAAACTCCCAATGGATTAAAGATTTAGATCTAAGACCTGTGACAAGAAAAAACATAGAAGAAAATGCTGGTGATGCTGTCCATGATATTAAAGATGAAGATATTTTTGGTGACTTGACCCTTACGGTGAAGAAACAAATCAATAAAAATTTGAATTACCTTAAATAAAAAAGCTATACAGTGAAAGGAAATACAAGTTGATAAAAGGACACCCTATTGAATAGAGAAAAACATTTACACAAGGTAGAACTCATAAGGGATTAATATCCAAGTTATATAAAAAGCTTACATACAATTCAGTAACAACCCAGTTAATAAGTGGGCAACAGATATGAACAGACAGTCCTCCAAATAGGATATTCAGAAAGCCAGTAGACCTGAAAAAATTTTCATAATCACTTCCAATAAGAGATGCAAGTTAAAAGCACAATGAGATACCATCTCATATGCATGTGAATGGCAGGTATTAAGAAGACCTCCAGAAGGTGTTGGAGAGAATGCTGAGAAAAACGAACCCTGTTACATTGTTGGTGGAAATGTAAAATTGTGCAGCCATTATGGATATGTTCCACAACATTCAAAGCAGCATTATTTACAATATTTAGGACAGGTAAGCAGCCTCAATACCCATTAGTGGATGATTGGATCAAGAAGAAACGGTATATTCACACATGCAATACTATATAGCCATACGAAAGAATGTAATGCAACTATTTTCAAAAAAATGAAGGAAGTTAACAAAAATTAGGTGTAATATAGCAATTCAGAATATAGTGAACAATTTGATAGTGTAAACGCTTTAAAAAACAATGGTAGTCAGTAAACACCATAAAAGCACTGAGGTTAAAGCAATGGGCGACAAAAAGGTACAAGAAGCTATTAGGGATGGCATTGGGTAAAAATTAATTAAAAGCTGATAAAGCACAGTGCCAGATAACACACAGATAGAACAACAAAGAGAAGAAAAATGAAAATTGGCTAAGAATTTTGTAGTGTAGACTATTTGTAAAGCCATCTGACTCTGGGCTTTGTTTTTGGGAGGATATTTTTAATGACTGTTCAGTTTCCATTCTTGTGATCATTTTTTTCAACTCTTCTGTTTCATTCTACTTCTGTCTTGGTAAATGGACTGATCTAGAAATATGTCCATTTCTTTAAGAGTATCATATTTATTGGCTTATAATTGTTCATATTAATCTCTTATGATCCTTCGTATTTTTATGCCATATGTGATAATTTCTTTTCTCCTCTTTAATTTCTTCATTAATGTTTTCTCTCTCTGTTTGCCTAGCTAGAAGTTTATCTATTTTTATCTTCTAGAAGAACCAATTCTTAATTTCATTGATCTTTTATGTAGTCCTTTTGGTCTCTATTTTGTTTCTCATTTTTATTATTTCATTTTACTAATTTTTGTATTGGTCATGTTTTTCAGGTTATTTGAGGTGTAATGTTAAACTGTTTTGGTGTAATTTTTTTGCTTCTTGCTTTGGGCCTGTACTGCAATTATTGTCTGCGGTTATTGCTACATCTCAGCGATTCTGGTACCTTGTATCATACTTTGTATTAGTCTCAAGATATTTTGATTTGTTTTAATTTCCTCTTTTATCCATAGCTATTAATCAGCTATTCTAGTTTTTTGTGCTTTTTTTAAAAAATTTCTAGCTTTATGGCATTATTGTCAGAAAGAGTACTTGATATGATTTTCTTCTTTTGTCGACAATTGCCTTGTGTCCCAACATACGGTCTATTCTTGAAAATGTTGCATGTGTGCTTAAAAAATGTGTATGCAGTGATTTTCGAGTGTTCTCAAGATATCTCTTAAATTTATTTGTCCTAGCTTCTCATTTAAGGCTATTGGTCTACTTATTCTTGCTGTAGTTGACCTGTAAATAAATATAAGTGGGGTATTAAAATTCCCTTGTATTTTTGTGTTGTTGCCAATATCTATTTAGTTGTTTGTAATTGTCTTACGTATCTTAGTGCTTCATCATTTGGTGCATATATGTATATATATATATATATATTATTTTATTTATTTTTGTTATATCTTTTACATTATTGTGTGTTCCCCATAGTTACCCATCACCCTTTCATACGTGAAGCCATCACCGTAGTCCCTTGTGCTCCTTTCTTCCCCCTCTTGAGCCCTTACCCTCCCTTTCCCCTGTTGAATGTTGCATTCTTATTTGGTTCCCCTATATTCCTGTTATAAGTGAAACCATTTGATATTTTTCTCTTTCTTTCTGGCTTATTTCACTAATCATGATCCCTTCTAGCTCCATCCATGTTGCTGCAAATTGCATGTGTTTATCTTTTTTGAATGCTGAATAGTATTCCATTGTGTATATTTACCACATCTTCTTGATCCAGTGATCTATTTTTGAGCATCTGGGTTGTTTCCATACCTTAGCTGTTGTAAACAATGCTGCAGTAAACATACAGGTGCATGTATCCTTTTGGATTAGTGTTTTTGTGTCCTTTGGGTAGATTCCCTGAAGTGGTATTGCCAGGCGTATGGAAGCTCCATGTTTAGCAGTTTGATGAATCGCCATACAGCTTTCCATAGTGGTTGGACCAGTTCGCATTCCCACCAGCAGTGTAGAAAGGTTCCTTTTTCTCCACATCCTTTCCAGCATTTGTTGTTGCCTGTATTTTTAATGTGTCCCATCCTCACCTGTATGAGGTGGTATCTCATTGCGGTTTTGATTTGCATTTCCTTGATTATAAGTGATGTTGAACATTTTTTCATGTACCTGTTGGCCATTTGCTTTTCTTCTTTGGAGAAGTGTCTTTTTAGCTCTTCTGCCCATTTTTTGACTGGATTGTTGGCTTTGTTTTTGTTGAGTTGTGTGAGCTCCTTGTAGATTTTTGTTATCAGTTATTTATCGGTTGTATTATGTGCAAAGATCTTCTCCCAATTAATAGGGTGTCTATTTGTTTTGGTTGTTGTCTCTTTTGCTGTGCAGAAGCTTTTTAGTGTGATGTAGTCCCAGCTGTTTATCTTTTCCTTTACTTCCTTCGCTATGAAGGAAGTGTTTTTAAAGATTTTGCTGAGATGTATGTCGTGTAGAGTTTTGCCTTTATTTTCTTCTGTAAATTTTATAGTTTGAGGGCTTACCTCCAGGTCTTTTATACATTTTGAGCTGGTTTTTGTGCATAGTGTGAGGTAGTAGTCTAGCTTCATTTTTTTGCGTGTAGCAGTCCAGTTTTCCCAACACCATTTATTGAACAAGCTAACCTTGTTCCATTGCATAGTCTTTGCTCCTTTGTCAAAGATTAGCTGTCCATAAATATGTGGATTTCTGGGTTTTCTGTTCGATTCCATTGGTCCGTGTGTCTGTTTTTGTTCCAGTACTGTGCTGTTTTAATTATATGGCTTTGTAGTATAGTTTGAAATCAGGGAGTGTAATGCCTCCATTTATATTCCTTTTAGTCAGGAGAGGTTTAGCTATTCGAGGTTTTTTGTGGTTCCATATGAATTTCATCAATATCCGTTCTATTTCTTTGAAGAATGTCCTTGAGATTTTTGTCAGAATAGCTTTGAATCTGTAAATTGCTTTTGGTAAGATGGCCATTTTGATAATGTTAATTCTTCCAATCCGTGAACAGGGGATGTCTTTCCATTTTTTTGTGTCCTCCTCTATTTCTTCTAACAGTGTCTTGTAGTTTTCTTTGTATAAGTCCTTTACCTCTTTTGTTAGGTTTATTCCCAGGTACTTGATTTTTTTTGGTTTCAGTTTTGAAGGGGATAATTCTCTTAATTTCTTCTTCTTCAGACTGAGTGTTTGCATATAGAAAGACTACTGATTTTTGTGCATTGATTTTGTATCCTGCTACATTACTGAATTGGTCTATAGTTTTGAGTAGTTTTTCTATGGAGTTTTTAGGATTCTCTATGCATATAATCATATCATCTGCAAATAGTGACAGTTTAATTTCTTCCTTCCCTATTTGGATTCCTTGTATGTCTTTCTCTTTGGTGCAGATGTTTTTTTTGAGTGTCATTTCTTCTTCTGTATTAGACCCTTAATCATTTTGTAATATCCAATTATTATTACTTTTTTAATTGGAAATCTGTTTCATCTGATGTAAGTATAGCTGTTCTATTTTTTATTACTGTTTTTCTTGTATAATTGCCTTTCAACCTTTAAGTTTGTTCTTGTCTCTATGGTAAGATTGGATTCCTGTAAACAATAGGAGGTTGGACTTTGTTCTGAAATCCATTCTGCTACTCTTTATCTTTTAGCGGATAAATTCAGTACATTTACATTTAAACTAACTATGTAGTTGTAAGTGCCAATTTTCACAGGTTGAATTTTTGCCTTTCCATTTTTATTTTTATTTTTCCCTTTTTTTTTTGCATTTTCATGTTTCTTTTAGGTTCCATTTTAATTCTCTTAGTTGCTACTTCTTTTGATTTTTGTTTGAAGCTTCTATTGAGGATAGTATATGATGGACTATTTGACCTATTGGATGATCTGATTTCAAAGTCATTGTGCTGGAACGTTTTGTTACTCTCTTATCCTTCCTCCAAATTATATAATTTTAAGTGTTTATTATCATTATTTATTTTGTTGTGTTGCTTTAAAATAACCTCTCTAGCATTTCTTTCGTGTATGGCCTGGTGTTGGTAGTCTTTTAATTTTTGCTTTTCAATGAAGCTTTTTACCTGCTCATATGTTTTCAATGTTGATCTTGTAGATAAAAGTATTCCAGGCTAGAAATATCTTTCTTTGAGTAATTTAAGTATCTCCTGCTGGTCTCGTCTTGCCTGTAAGGTTTTTACTGAAGAGTGATACTCTGACCTATGACCCTATGGTTTATTCTTTTTTCTTATGAGTTCTTACTATTCTATTCTTACAATTGGCTTTTAACAGTTAATAATAATGTGTGTTAGATCTGTCTGTCTGTTATTATTTGTTTGCTACTCTTTGGCTTTTAGATTGGCATGTCTGATTCGTCTACCATGTGTGCGTGGTTTTCAGAAGTTATTTCTTTAAATAAATTTTCTGTGCCTTTCTCTTTTTCTTCTTATGTTGGAAAGATACAGATATCATCTCTTTAGCTTATCCCAGAAGCACCTTAGACTCTTTTCATTTTTTTCTCTCTTTGTTGTTCTATTTGTGTGTTACCTGACATTGTGCTTTCACATTCACAGTTTCTCTTCATTGCTTGCATATGTGTGCTGTTAAGACCTTCTATGTTTATTTTTTAATTTGCTTATATTATTTAAATCTATTTGTTGTAACAGTCTTGTATTTTTTTAGTCTTTATTTTGTTCCTCTTTTACATTATCCATTTTTTTTTTTTTTAATTCACCAGCCAATGTTATAGCTGTTACCTTGAACTCCTCCTCAGGAACATTCCACAGTTCTGCTGGATTGAGACTTCTCTCAGGGTTCTTTCACTCCAGCATTTAGAATACGTTCTGTTAATTTTCAGTTGTCAGAGTTGTAGCAGTGATAATATTTCAGATTGCTGCCATTGCACCTGTTCAGGTGCTAGATAACAGCTACCAGGGAGGAGGAGTAGGTAGAAAAGAACTTGGGCAGTAGGTTAAACTCAAGGATTTAAACTTCCTACTGTTGTGTGAGTCCCAGTGTTTTGTGATCAGGGTCCACAGTGATCCCCTTCTCTAGCCCAACTCCCCCACCCAAGTGTTTTGTGTAGTCTCATGACAGCCCCAATCTCTAGGCTTTGTTTGAGCCCTAGAAAGCATTGTTAGATATGGATTGTATTTGAGACAGAGACAGTTGAGATAAATCTGATGTTGTTTTGTTTTCTTTTTCTAGTAAAGAGCCATACTCTGGGGTGCTTACTCCTGTTTTACAGCTCTAGGTACTTAAACTTTGATTAGTGAAAGCATTCAGTTATTTTTTCAGTTTTGGCCCTGGTTGAGCAGGGGGTTTGGGGGTGCTGTTGGTGGTGGCAGGGGTTTTGACTATTGTAATTTTGGGCTATAAGTAATAGCTTTGTCTTTTAGGAAACACAAATGATACAACCTGGCTCCTCTGCTTTTTCTGGCTTCAGCTTTTCTATATTGGGAGACCCAGACAAGCTAGTAATGATCACTCTGCACCCCTGCTCTTATAGTTTTCTTGTAATATACCCTATGTTCTGGACACCAACTCTTTGTACCCACTTATGCTGTGCTGTGTCTCCACTGTCCCCAGTGTGGGTATATACATCTGAGTCAACAATTGTAGGATAGCCCCTTAGGGCAACCACACTCCCTCTCATGCATTGTACTGACACAGTTCAATTAATGTGATTCGAACCCATTTTCTCCAGACTACTTTTCCTGGTATATACAGTAGTTATCCATTTTCTTTCAAGGGTTATTGACTTTGTTTTATGTAGTTTAGTTATAAGTATCTAGAGGAGGTGAGCATCATGTCTTCACTCTGCTGCCATCTTGCTGGTCTCCTCTGAATGCTGGATTTTGTTAAAAGGGTTTCTGCATCTACTGATATGATAATTTGATTTTATTTCTTTAGCCTATTGATGTGATGAAAACATTCATTGATGATCTAATGTTGACCAAGACTTGCATACCTGGAACTGTCCCAATTGGTTGCGGTGTATAATTCTTTTATACATTCTTGCATTTGATTTGCTAATCACTTGTTGAAGATTTTTTTCTTCTGTGTTGATGAGAGATTTTGGTCTATCCTTTACTTGTAATATCTTTCACATGTTTTGGAATTGGAGATAAAACAGGTCTCATAAGATGAGCTAGGGAAAATGTTCCTTCTCTCTTTTTGAAGAGATTGTAGAGAATTGGTAAATTTTTGCTTGAATTTCCCAGTGAACCCATCTGGAACTGGTGCTTTTGGTTTTGCAAGGTTTTTAATTATTGATTCAATTTCTTTAGTAGATAAAGACTTATTCAGATTGTCCAGTTGACTTACATTTTTGAAATAGATCTTTTTTAAAAACGTAAAAAGTAGTAATGCTTAATAAAAGGAATTTAGGAAGAAGAAAAAAGTAGAAAAAGGAAAAAGTCAACACAATTTCAAATAATAAATGTGTTTTCCTTTATGAGTGTCTATGATTTCAGTTACTATTCCTATTTCCATAACTAGATAGAATATTTGTGATGATATGCCTGAGATCCATTATTGACACATGAGTTAATAATGAAAATGTGAAGAATTACCACAACAGTTACATTGCCTGTCATACCAACTCTAAAATTCTCCATCATTCATGATATGGTCCCAGTCTATATTATTTGTTTCCCAACTTTAACTCTATTCACAGTTTTCTGCAGTCCACCACACTATTGTCCTTTTTTATTGGCATACCTAAACAATGGCTTATTGTTTTTCATCAGTGAAATTCCATTTCCTCAACTTAGTGTAGAAGTTCCTTCATGAGTTTGCCATCAATAGACTGTCCTTATAGTCATCTTTTTAGGTACAGGCCCATGAGTTGTGCCAGAAGGTCTTCCCCTCATACCATATTATTTGTGCCTTGGTACCTTATCTTTTTGTATTCTTTCTCCAGCCTGGAATGATTTTATTTTCATCTTCTAGTTAAATGAAAACGCAGCTTAAGTTTAGTTAAATCTATATAAACAATCCTCCCTTCTTCTAAACAGCTTTATTTGTTGTATAATTTACATACCATTAAGTTCACTTGTTTTAAGTGTACAATACATGATTTTAGTAACTTTACAGAGTTGTATGAGCATTACAATTTGGTGTTAGAATATTTCCATCACTCCAAAAAAGATCTCTCATTTTCATGTCTAGTTAGTCCTGCTCTCATATCACCAACCATTAAGCTGCTTTCTGTCTCTATAGGAATATTCACCTTTTGTGGATAATTCATGTAAATAAATTTTATATATATATAAAGTTTTAGCGTATGTAGTTTTGCTAATTGCTTTTCACTTAGCAAAAAGGTAGACATAGGACATTTTGTTATCCATTATTTGATGGACGTTTGCATTTCTGCTCTTTAATGTTGCTGTGAACATTGACATGGACAATTTTGCATGGACGTGTTTTTATTTCTTTGGAATTTATACCTAGCAGTAGAATTGCTGGGTCATAAGGTAAGTTTATGCTTAACTTGGTTGGTAGTTTTAAGAAACTACAAACTGTGTTTCCAAGTGCCTTTCCATTTGAATTAAAAAATTTGTAAATGGTCCAGTTTCTCCAGATTTTCACCTCATAACTTTTACTTTTTTTTTAAGACTCAAACATTTACCTATGCTTTTCTCATTTTATTCTTTTGAGATTCTTTTAAAATTGAAGTTATTTATTTACGTTTCAGGGGTTCATCACTGGGAATTACCGTGTTGATTGCTATTACTTTAAGTTCATAATTAAAAGTCCATGTCTGTCATTCATCTTTTCTTCTTCTTGTGGTAATTTCTTTTTTCTCCATATTCTCTCTTTCCAAACATTTCATAAACTAGCTCTCTAGGCATAGATTATAGCTCACATGTATGTCTTCTTAGAATTTGTAGTTGATTTAATGAAAGCATGTTTAAATATTGAGGTATTTATTGTCTCTTTACTTTTTTCCCAATAAAATGCTAGTATTTGGGACCAAAGTAGAAATTGAATCTTTCTCCATTTATTCATGTTCTTTTTGCTTTTTGATGACTCTGTTGCATATTTTTTGTGTGTTTTCTGTTAGTCCAAAAGTATTTTATACTAAATTCCCTAATGTGTAATAAATACCTTAAGTATCAGTTTAATGATAGTAACCACCAAAAGGCTGTTTGCATGTCAGGACTTGAATTTTGAATTGCTAATTATTACTAAAATATGTGGTTTGGCTACTATTTGGAAATAGTAAACAAAGCAAAATTCAAAACAATCCAAAATATTCTGACTCAGACTCCCAGTTTAGTCCTATGACAAGTCGTTTTACCTCTTTGACCTTCATATGTTTTTGCCTATGAAACAGGAATAGTTATGGTAACAATATCTTCACGTTGCAGTGAGAGTAACACAAACTTTTCTGGGACGAACTTTGCATTTTCTAACTTGCTTCATAAATGCTAAATATTTCTGTTACTATCATATATGAATTTGACATTTAAAGGGCTTCTAGTACAAAGAGTACAATACATCTTTATATTAACTTTTGTTTGGGAGTTTTTCCAGCTGTTTTATTCGTGTGTTCTCTTGAATGCTTCCTTTTTTAATCTTGGTATGGTTTTTCTCTGTTTTCTTGGAATGTTGATGAGATTGCTGTTTTACTTGATCATTATCATTGGGGTTTACTAAACCAACCAATTTGTAGGCCATGTAAAAAGCACAAGAGGATATTGCATGTGAAATATTCAGTTAAAATATCAGAAATATTGTCTAGTAAATATTTTTCTGTTTAAGTAATGAACTCATTAGCTAGTACCTTTGCTTGGGTAATCTGAGCTGGTATGTTTATTGGTACCTTTTAAATGTGAAGCTTAGCTTGTTGCCCATTTAGAGGCTTTATTCTTGTGAGATTGGAATCACCAATATGGAAATATGTGGAATCTCTACATCCCTGGAAGTCAACATTTTTGAAGATATTAAAAATAAAAATAATTGAAATAAAGCAGATTTTCTTTTATGTACAGGTAGCTATTTTATCTTCTTAAGTTTTGTCATCAATATAAAAGATCACATGTAATCAAACTTAGTTGAATCATATTATTCTAACACATAAACCAGACTTCTTTCAGAATTATCATAAGGCTAGGAAAAATTTATGTGGTATTTATTTATATAACTATCATTTAAATGTTAATAAAAATTAAGGTTGAAATATGCTAGTTATGAGGACATTTTTTAAACATCAGGAGTCTCTACAGTTGTTAGGAACAACTGTTGAAAGTATTCTTGGATTTTTTTCACTTAAATCATTTCTATTGAACATTGAGGTATTTGCCTTTTCCTACTTTTCCCCCGAAGGTCATTTTGTCCTTTGGGATCAAAGTAGAAAGGGAATCTTTTCCCTTAAAATTTTATTTTCCATTTTTCTGATAGACTTTGTGATAAATTTGTTACCTAACCTCAATTGTTCAGCCCATTAGTAAGTTCACAGTTGAATTTGCTATTTTGGTATATTAACTTTATTCCAAGCTTTCCTTATTATTAATGCTTATATGCTTAATTACCATATTGTACTATTTGAACTTCTTATGCCTCTTAAGCAGGAAATCTGCAGTCTGTTATGCTGTAACATGACATCCATTCCTGAAAGTGCTATAAGATGTTGGGAAATAAAACTACAAGGATGGTGAGAGAAATAGGATTTGGAAACAAAATTCAAACACTTTTTCAGTCACACATTTAAAAAAAAGATGGAAATCTAATGAAAGACATACTAAGGCTTGACACATGTCAAATAAGGAATGCATAAATAGTACAATAAATGACATTTTTATCTGGAAAAAGAACCTCATTTGTGAACTCCAAAAGGATTGCAGCTTGTGAATTATTATGACGTGGTAGAAGAAAGGTTTTCTGAAATAGAATGGAAAATAGTAACACCAGTTAAGAATGAGTGAGGCTGATAACACTAGAATGAACTGAAATTGCTATTGTATGTTTGAGCTGTCTGCATTTTATGTGTGGCTTGGGTTAGTGAGCCTGGTTCCAGTTTTCTGTACTCATTTAGCTTTTTTTCCTACATTGAATCGTGCAAAACCAAAATTGACATTAGTATTATATTTCATTATCCTCTGATACATCAGTTGATTTGGAACAAATTTGCTTTTTCAAAGTAAGCTCTCTAGCAGTACTGACTATATAAATAAGTACACATTTTGGAATTAATATATATCTAAAGGTGGAATTAGAGAAAGGAATTAACTTTTTATCAAAGAGCATGTCATCGCTTCCTGCTTTTTTCCACATGATTCACATATTACTGGAAAGTCCAAATGATCACAGAATATTTTCTTTATAGGAAACTACATTCTTAATTATGTGGCATCACAACCCAAGCTGGCTCCCTTTGTCATCCAAGCTCTAATTCAAGTTATTGCTAAAATCACTAAGTTGGGGTGGTTTGAGGTTCAGAAAGACCAGTTTGTCTTCAGAGAAATTATTGCTGATGTGAAGAAGTTTCTTCAGGTAAGAAGGCATTATTACATTATTAGAAGATCACTAGTTGCTGTTTTTTGGTCTAGAAAACTGCTTTTTGAAAAAAAGCTATATGGTTTTGTGGCTACCAGTGCCATATTAATTGTGACTTATTATTTATATTCTGGGTCCTTTATTTTTATTGCCAGTAAATTAAGATACCATTATGTAAATTCTAAACTAGAAGAATGTGAAGTATATTTTTTTAATTTTGAAAATATATTTTGTCATTTCTGACGTGTGTTTATTTTCTATACATATAAAAAGCATATTGGTATTTTTCACTTATCATCTATAATTTAATGCTCATTACATTTCCGTAAAGTGGGTTCATTTTGTAAATGAGAAAACTGAGGCTTAGAAAAGCTATTTGCAAAAGGTTACACGGTGACCTAGTAAAGCACAGAACTAGCACATCAATGAGTAGTCTAACAACATAATATATTTTTAATGGAATTTTGTACTATACTACATTGACTATATGAGTTTCACTGGAATGTTTTTAACCTAATTGGTTAATGATTTAAATTACACAAATGCATATATTTGGACTGCAAGAAAAAGAAAGAGAAAAAATGCAGGAGGACATTAATTTAAATTGTGCCAGCAATTCCACTTGCTATTCCACACAATGATTGTATGTTCTAGGGTGAGCATACTATAGGAAACCTAAATCTGCAATTTCCTGTTCCTGTATCGCTCTTAGGAATCACCATGATTGCTCAGTATGATTCAGATATTTAAAGATGTATATATTTTTATACAACCATCCAGAATTGTAAGGGAAGTACTTCAATTGGTGCCCTGCTGAAGAGGCAGTGATCTGTTATAATTCTGGAGGAAGAACTGGGAGTGTGAGTTAAGAGATGGTTCAGTGTTGGCTTATTGAAATTGTGGGCATTTTGAATTTTCTGAGATTTTATTTAACTTCAAAATTTAGTCCCTGTGTAAAGTTTAACTCCATTGTACAGTTCAGTGCTGCAAACCTCAGACTATGAAATATTAGACTGTGCTCCTTTTCTTCTTGTTCATGTTGTTAAACCCCTGGTTAACAAGTATTTGATCATCTAAAACTTCACAGGAATAAGGGCATTTTTAGTCTTGAGGACACCTGCCCTGGGACAGAGGAATAGTTTAATCAGAAACATGAGTTTTGTATTTGTAATTTTGGCTAACACAGTAACATCCTGCCCTGGTCAGTTGCTAAGATTGCACACAGCTCATCAAGAATCATTACTGTGAAGAAGAATAAACTTTGCAGTTCTTTTAAATTATAATCAAGGTTGAAAACCCAGTAGAATGAAATCATACTTGTTGGGGCTAACATTTCTGAAGCTCTCTTTTCAGTGACTGGTAAGTTGAGCTTAAGCTGGATCTTAGTGGCTTTTGTCAGTTTTGGAAGACCAAAAGAAACAAATTTTTTTTATCTCCCAAAATTTATTGTATCACAAAAAAGCACTTGATCTGGGCTTATGATTTAAACGAACCTTGAGTTTATAAGAAAAGACAATTGACTCGAATGTGTTAGTACTCTAACCTAGTACCGCAAGGCTCCTCTGTTATTTCAAGTCTTATTGCTGCCACACTCCAAACATTTATATGCCTCCTTTCTACATACATACTCAGGAGATCCTATTGTCATCTAGGGTAGTGCTATTCAAATTGTTGGTCCACAGTAAGATAAGGGGTTTGCGTCAGAATGTAAATCAATGTGGTTATCTTCACTGGGAAAGTCTATGCTGTGAAAAAAAAAAAATCTCAGTTGAACTGAACAATGTTTTGTTGACTTGGCTGCTTTATATTCTGGTGTAACTTCTTTTATCTTGTCTTGAACCAGTACCAAACCATTCTTGGATTAAAATGAACTTTTCAGACTACCAGCAATTTCTGGGCTGGCAGCTGGTCAGGAAACCACACTTTGAGGAACATCAGCCTGGTGTTAACAGAGGACGGATGCTTCAGTAATAGGAAATCTGTAGCTGAAGTCAAACATCTCAGATTGTTCTGAAAGTACATACAAAATTAAAATGTAAAGATTCTGGATGTTTCTTTTATTCTTTTTTGTTGTCATTCTGAGATAATTTAAACATAATTATACCCTATTACTCAGCATTAGTGAAATCTATAATGTTTGGAAGGAATGACCAATAAGAAAATAGAGACTTGGAAAGATTATAATCTTTATTAGCCTTTTGAAAATGATTACACTGTAATTGAATGTAACATTTATTTTATTTTTATGCTTCTGGTATGATAGATTAGAGTGATTTGTTATACTGTATGTATAATATCTGATTTTTGATTTCAAGGAAGTTGAAAGCTGATTAGTTTTAAAATATCGAGGCTCTGAAACAATGTGCCATGAACCGCTGTGCATTCTCTACCACATTCTGTGCTATAGTCATATGTGTGCCCCCCATCCTTTGGACACCTCAGGTGCCTTCATTATAGAGACATAATAAATTCATACCACATGCACTGCTAAATAACATTTAAAGGAGCTAAGTGATCTCTGATATTAGAGGGATTTAAATTAGTTCCTGAGGCATTTGTTAGCTGTTGATTGAATGCAGTCATCTCAGTAAACTTCAACACATTTATAGAGCTGAAAAAAGTTTTTGTTCATTCTTATTTATGACCTTATGAAAAATGTTAAAGTAAATTCTTGTATTTTGACACTTAGTTCTAAGGTAGGTGAGCTTTTCCCACTCAACTCTGTATCAAAATTTATCTATGAAAACATGAACTTGAAATTATTTTTATTTGTAGGTCTCATAGTGATTTTTATACATATTTTAATAGATACATTATTAAGAAAATGTGATGTTTCAGCACTTAATTACTTCTAAATTCTACCTGGTTTACACATTTAAGAAACAATCATATGTCTCCACTTAGGCTAAACTTGGTTATTTTTTCCAAAGGGTACTGTGGAACACTGCATAATAGGAGTTATTATCCTTTCAGAATTGACTCAGGAAATGAACCTGGTAAGCCTTTCTTTCTAATGGGGACGTGAAGTTTAAAAGATAATGATGTTTCTTGGATGTAAAATCATCTTTGTGTGGCATAAAACTGAATAGACAAATCCTTTATTTGTGGGGGAGGAACCTGCTATTGGTAGGATAATTAAATATTAGAACACTTTCATTGTCATTGAAAATAACAGCAATAATACAAGGTGCTATCATGAACAGGAAATTAGGCATGGTCCTTGCTCCTTGGCAATGGAGAATTGTCTTTCTAGCCTCTGTACAAACAGTGATATACTAACCATAAGAAATAAATTAGATGCAAAAAAAAAAAAGAAACCATATCACTTACAAATAAAAGACATGCTGTTTGGAGAATCAGTGCTCAACAATGGTACACAGCAGGACCCATCAAAGGACACATCACTTGGCACTTTGCCACTTGCTAACATACATATTAATCCTGCTCAGGAGGAGTTTTCAGAACCTGTGCCTCACCCACAACAGTGCCTTTATGAGCTCAGCAGCTGAGCACATTGTCACCTGCTCCTGTTCACTTTTGTACTTGACATGGATCTCAACAAACAAAAACAAAACTTGGGTTTTATATGGAATAATTTTATAATAAAGGGGAATGTTTATTTTTAAAAACTGCCATCGTTCTGAATAATCTGTGTATGTGTGCACATGCATATATGTGTATGTAAGGAGAGCTTGCATACCCAAGACCAGTTGCCAGTTCCCTTTGGAGGTTTAGTATAGTTCCTGTGCATAAAACATACACACACTCACAAAACATAATTATTTTCTACATATGTTCAATAGTGAATTACAAAATATTCCTAGATTTGTTGTAGACATTTCTAGAATTTAAAGTGAGCTGTTAGCTGGGATTACATCAAACTAAAAAGCTTCTGTACGGGAAAAGAGACATTAACCAAAACAAAGAAACAGCCTACTGACTGGGAAAAAATTTTTGCACTCCATACAACAGACAAGGGACTGATCACAAAAATCTACAAAGAACTCACACGACTCAACAAAAACAAAGCCAAAAAATCCAGTCAAAAAATGGGCAGAAGAACTTAAAAGACACTTCTCCAAAGAAGAAAAGCAAATGGCCAATAGGCACATGAAAAAATGTTCAGCATCCCTCATAATCAGGGAAATGCAAATAAAAACCACAATGAGACACCACCTTACACCAGCAAGAATGGCACGTATTAAAAAAACAGGAAACAACAAATGTTGGTGAGGGTGTGGAGAAAAAGGAACCCTCCTGCACTGCTGGTGGGAATGCAAACTGGTCCAACCGCTATGGAAAGCCATATGGCAGTTCCTCAAATTGCTAAAAATGGAGCTTCCATATGACTCAGTAATACCACTTGTGGGAATCTACCCAGAGGACACAAAAACATTAATCCAAAAAGATACATGCACCTATGTTTATTGCAGCATTATTCACAATAGCTAAGATATGGAAACAACCCAGATGCCCCAAAATAGATGATTGTATTAGGAAGATGTGGTACATATACACGATGGAATACTATTCAGCATTCAAAAAAGATAAACACATGCAATTCACAACAACATGGATGGAGCTAGAGGGAGCATGCTCAGCGAAATAAGCCAGAAAGAAAGAGAAAAATATTGAATGGTTTCACTTATAACAGGAATATAGGAGAATCAAATAAGAAAGAGACATTCAGCAAGGTAGGGGGAGGGAAAGGCCTCAAAATGGGGGAGAAAAGAGCACAGGGGACTGTGGTGATGGTTCACGGGTGAATCGGTGGTGGGTAATCTATGGGGAATACACAATAATGTAAAAGATATGAATAAAAATTTTAAAATGATTAAAAAATAAATAAAGTGAGCTGTTACTTTACCATGGCCATCACTTCCATGGCTCTTCTACCCCAGAATCTAAAGATTTATTGCCTTATATATGTGTGTCTGTATATACATGTGTATCTCCAAGACTAACGGTGATAGTACCAGGAAGGGTTGGTGTGACATGGACTTTGGTTAATCTTCTTAGACTGTAAGTATGTCTAAAGAACTATCCCTTTCTTTTAGAATATGTGTATATATATATATATATTTAAAAATAATTTTAGTTATAAATATTTATCTGATGAAAGTGAAAAGAATAGAACAACCCCATGTAACCACCATCCAGTTTACACACCATCAACTTTTGTTAATCTTAAAACTAGCATTTTTATTCATTTCCTACTTCATAGCATGACAGACATACAGACTTAATGGGTAGTGATCATATGCTGCATTTAGATTGCTACTGAGAAAGGACTAGGTAATGTGGAGTTCTAATAAAAGTATGGTGTAGAGACCAACCAAGTTTTCTTTTTTAATTAGCTATCTTAAAGTTATGAGTACAGTACATAAACTTTTTTCACAACCATTTGATAATTAGTTGTCAGCATAATCTCAGAATAATTTAATGTATTTCCTATAATAAAGGACATTCTCCTGTATAACCACAATGTAGCCATTTAAGTCAGAAAGTTGGCATTAAAATATTACTATGTCACTATCTTCAGACTCCATTCAAGTCTCACCATTTGTTTTGTAAAGCAACCAGTTTAGGATTGTATATCTCATTTGATCTATTAATCTTGATTACTTTGTGAAAAAAGCAGTCTTTCCTTCACTTTGATTACCTTGGACTTTGTGAAGATTACAGGCCAGCTCTTTGGAAAGTGCCCCTCAACTTGAGATTGTCTGATGCTTCTTCATTATGAGGTTCCCATCATGCATGTTTGTCAGGACTGTCAGAGGGTGATACTGTGGTTGCTGTCAAGAAGCATGTGATTGGATTGGTCGTGACTAATGATGTTCACTTTGATCACTTGATTAAGATGGTCTTTACCAGGCTTCTCAACTGTAGGCTCTGAAAATACTCCATTCCATCATATCTTCAATTTATTCATTTATTTTTATCAGAATGAATTCTTGGTTTTCTTTTATTTAATAGGATATAGTTTGTTACTAACATTATATTTTTATGTTCATATTTTCCCAGATTTGGCCAGTAGGCTAACTTTTCAGGCTGGCTTCTGTGTCCATTTGACATTTACTTACTTTCCTTTGAACGGTTTCTTACTTTCTGACACAAGATGTTTCAGGCTTATCTTGTGTAGAATCAAGTACCTTTCAAAAAAAATCTCCAAAGTCTGAAGTGTGATTTTGACTTTGTGTGGTGGAAAAGACATGGCTTCTGTGGAGACATTTTACTCAACCTAATGTTATGGCACTTACAGTTCAACTAGCATTTCTTAAGCACTTTTGAACAAGGCAGTAGAAAGATCTATATTGCATGATGAAAATCAAATATCAAAAGTTGTCATATGTGAGCCAGGTAAATTCACTTATTAGCAATAATAAGATTTACATTTTTAAGAAGATCTAAGCTTGAGTTTTCTTAAAAGATAAGAGGATTACGTTATCCATCTGTTTTTCACAAGCCACATCTGTTCCTCGAGTACTGTCAACATGTAAGCATCAAGAAATAAAATATCCTTTGCCTACATGGTGGAGGCATAGGTATGCAGTAGGAAATGCAAATGCAATCTGTTTTCTCAAAAAAATGGATATTTAAATGAATAGCCCAAGTAAAATAAACATAGATACCTTAAAGTTAACTCTGAAGTAAGGCCTGGATTTATACTTAACTCTGTGGCTAACTATACAAACTTCCTAATGTCTTTAAACTTACTTATCACTATCTGCAAAATGAGAATGACACTTTCCATGGATTGTGTTGTGATTAACACAGGGCCTGATAAGTACAAGTGCTCAATAAACCGAAGATTCTTCTTTCCTTGTTATAGGCAGGATGCTATAGTGAGAGGATGGTTTAGGATGAATGTGCTCATCTGTAAAAAGAGGATTTTATCCAAAGATTAGTTCTGAGGATTAGATAGAATAATATATAAGGAACATTTTACAAATGGCGATTGTAATGCCGTATGTTAATATTCATTTGTATAAAGAAGGTTTTGTTGTGAAAGAATGTGTTGAGTAAAGAATTGTAGGAGAGTGAAGTTTGATTTAAAAGAAGGGAAGAGTGCTGGAAATGCTAATTCAAATCTTACATATTGGTTACAAATTCTAGTTACTACTTTTTTAATCACTTTTGTTATATTTTGTGTATCTATAAATAAATGGGGAATTTAAGTGTAGTCTAAATTTTACCATAGAACTTAGAGATGTTGTTAATCAATTTTGAACTACTTTTTTCAAATCTTTGAATATTAGCAGGAAAAACAGTTTATTTTCTCTTCAAAATACCAGAAGAAATTCTAGATCAACTCTAGCCCATAATGTTAATAATTTTTGGGGTATCAAATTTCAGCCTTATTTCCTATTTCCTTCGATGACATAGTTTTGACCATTATATTTTAGAGGCTCAATTGCTATTCTTAGTAAATTTACTCTTAAAACTTGTGTCACTAACTAATAAAATACTGAGAGGGAATATAACTTTGCTTATGTCATAAATCAGATTTCTGATTATTCTTTGTTCCTTGTTGACTTTTTTAAAAAAGAATACCAAGGATTTATAAGCCAATGACATAATTGATATATATAGAAATACTGTTTTCATATAGAAGAATTTTTCTGTAACTGATGTGGTTTGCTGATTCATATAAAGTTAGAACTTGAAGATTATCTGGAGTTCTCATTACACAGGTGGAGTCTCAGGAACAGAGAAATTGTTACTTGCCTAACATGAAATATGGCTTATGGGGCTGGAGTTGATAGCCTTGATATCTATTTATTTATAATCTGTGTTTATATTGCCTCTGAAATTATGATAAATTCTGAGTTTTAATTTTGGAGTCAGTATGGTTTGTAGAAAAAGTTCTCAATAAAAATAATCCAGAAACTTGTGTTTTTTAGATATAGCCCTGCCATTAACTCTGTGTGTGACCTTAAATAACTCACTTTTCCCAGTAGATTCTTAAAAGTTCTCTTAATGCTGTAATTTTCTTATCATTATTTCACTTCTCTTACTTAGAAAATTCTTGCTTTGCTGTTTGGCAACTCTCACTAAATTAAATTCATCTTAATCTTTTTAGGTTGATTATTCTAGACCTTCAGCGAAACACAGGAAAATAGCTACTTCATTTCGTGACACTTCTCTCAAAGATATTTTAGTGCTAGCATGCTCTCTTCTAAAAGAGGTAAGTTATTTTAAAATGTAATAGCCTGATTAGAGTATTTAGGAAATTTAAGTTCCAAAAGAGTTTCAAATGAATCCCTTTTTCTCTTTCAACCCTCTTCTGCCTTTTGAGGTATTATTGTGGATAGTTTAAGTTTAGTGCAGTGGATTTGCACAAATCTCTAAGAAGTTTCAAAATCTTCACTTTTATTTACTAGGTATGTGATAAAGTAAAATTTGAAGAGAATTTATTAACCTGTGTTTAGATAAACTTTGTCTTTCTACTGTAGATTTTAGAAACTGAGACGTCAGTCTTAATCTGTTATCCATATTTTAATAATGTGCAGATTAAACTGAAATGACAGTATGTTTTCCTTATTCATAAATTATCAATAGTTTTCATAGCTAAATGAAGATAGTTGACTTTAATAATAGTCTATTCTAGTTGTGTCAGAAGGGATATTTTGAGGACGAGGTGATCAGGTTGTTCTGCAGAAGCTTGCATGTGCCCTTCCAAGTCAAATCAGCTCTGAAAATCTTTGTTAACTGAATATAGATCCTTTATGTGTGAAATTACTCAACTTTTTCTTGAAGAACGTTATATTTTCAATTTGTTCTAAGTAGCCTTTGAACTAAAGAATTCCACAACATTTGTATTGTGTATTTTTCCTAAAATTAACTCTTAAAATTTTAGAAGGCAACCAACAGTTTGTAGTTAAATGTAAAGGATTTTATAAAATTAATTCAAAAAGTCTATTTTTGTTCCATAGTTTTTTCTAATATATACCATGACATAACTTTGCAAACATTTTTCTTTGCTAATTTTAATTTGGCATCAAAGAATTATTAAATGATGTGACAGTTTGTTTATTGATATATTTCATTATGTTTAACTTGATTCTGAACTTTTTTTTAGGTGTTGGCCAATCCTTTAAATCTTCAAGATCAAGATCAACAAAATCTAGTATTGCAGGTCTTGAAACTAGTCCTCAACTGCCTTAACTTTGACTTCATTGGCAGTTCAGCAGATGAATCTGCAGATGATCTTTGTACGGTGCAAATTCCAACAACCTGGAGAACAAGTAAGAAAAAGTTTAATTTGAGGGATAGCCATCATAAAAGGCAATGGATTATACAACTTATGTGCAGTTCTTTCTAGCGCATGCTAGGCAATTATTTCAACCCCAATTAGCTACAGATTTTCAACATTAAAATCTGCTTTCCCCAGTTCATATGATAATAATGTCTATATTTTGATTTTGGTAAAAAGGAAAGACAACTCAGAAGGGAAAATGAAGATTTCTATTTTGAAACTTTAAGTAAAACACAGTGGAAGAGAATATAATGCTTGACAAAAGCTAGAAGCATAATTTTTGAAGTTATAAAGAGAATGAATTATAATAACTGACTTAGCATAACAGAATTGCAACTTACTTTCTTACAGAGAGGGATACCAAAAAAGAACTAGCTGATTTATTCTCACACTTATAAATTCTTTAGTGTATTGCTGATGTCAGAGGTGGGTTATATGCAAAAAGTAAAAAGTCTATGTTCTATAGAAATTCTAAAGGTTCTTCTCTACCACCTAAACAGCTAGGATTCTGACAGCCTTTCCCCTGACTTCCCTGTCTGACTGTCCCTCTTGCTTTTGAAGACTAGACTGCTTTTCCTCAAGAAATTAAGCTGGAAAACTTTCACATTCAAGAATAACAGATAAAATAGCAGAATACCATAGATTATATGAAAACTTCTAATATGGATATCAGAGTTTAAAGCAATTAAATGGAACTTAGTAATTTGACTGTGATGAATGCATGGACCAATATGTGTAACACTCACAGGTGAATTGTACAGTGTGAATACACATACATGTACATGCAAAATAGAAAAGTCTGAATAAGACTTTTGGGTTCTATCAGTGTGGTTTCATGACTATGATATACTGATGTTGTTATGTAAGTACTTACCTTTGGGGGAACTGGTTAAAGGGCTCTGTATTTTTTCTTGCAACTGTGTGTGAATCTATAATTATCTCAAAAAGTTTTTGAAAAATGGAGAATTAATAGGCCCAGAGACATAGTGAAGTGTAGAAGTAAATATCAAAAAGCATAATTAGTATCCCCAGAGAGAAAAGAAAATACACCCCTGAAACAAGATAGCGTTTTTTTTTTAAAGTTTGAAAAATGTTCCAAATTTAGAAGACAGTTGCCAAAATAAAGCATTCAGTAAAAGAGTGAGAATATAAAACTAAGAAAAAAATACAAGTATATTAGAGAATGACACTTGAGAGTCTGGCATCTGGGGTTTGAAAAGGAGAGGTAAAAAAAAAGGATTAGGATGGAGAATGGTACTAGACTTCTCAACAGAAACAGTGGAAGCTAGAAGACAATGAAGTGATATCCTCAGACTTTCAAACTAGACTGAAGTTTTCAAGTATAATATGTAGTAGAGACAGTTACAGGCATGTAAATACTCTTGGAGTTTATCCCTTACGTACTTGATATACAAGGCAAGAAAGTGGAAGGTAGGGGGTTTGGGAAAAGGTAGCTTCTACATAAGATGACAAGACATAAAAAGGGGATAATTATATAACAATTTTGGAAACAACCAGTCCAAGGTTAAGACTCTGGGAGGTAGGGGTGGGAGCATGAAAATGATAGGTTACTTGATACTATTGATCATATGGAAAATGGCGTGGAGAACATTTTGTAAAGCTGTCAGCATTTGGAAAGTATTAGTGGCAGACAGATATACCACTAAACCCAAAGAAGATGCTATGATCAAGTCCAGAGAGTGCTGGGAATGTAATATAATCACAGCTGCTCTTTCACTCAACTGTTAACATTGTTTACGTATTCATTATCAGTGTAAACTTCAAAGTTGATTTAATCCCAACTTGTAGTATTAGATGTATTTTTGAGAGAGGATGGATTATGGAGAGATAGGTGAGGGTGGTATGGTAATTGATTAGACTGCTTAAATCTCAAATACTATAACAGAAGGAACTCACTTCATAGCTAAAGTAAAACAACCAAATAAAGGAAAAGTAGTATAGCATGTTATTTGGAGACATGTAAACTTAGCTAAGAATTGAAAGGTAGTTGGAATGGAGTAGGGTACAGCTTTATTCCATGATTTTTAGTATTGTATGCTTTTTTATATTATTTGAATTTTTAAATATTCATATTACTTTAACATTCTAGTATGAATGAAAATATCAATAGTAAGAAGATTCTCCCAGTAAGATTTGTAGATGTTAGATAAAAATAAGAACATCTTAGCTAACTGATTAGATAGAAATGAATAACATCTTAGCTAATTAATTTCCACATTATTTCACCTTTCAAAGAAAAATAGCTAAGAATTAAGATAGAGTTGAGCCTGACTGGAAAGAGTGACCACATTGCAGACATCCTAAAATTCTTGATTTGTATGCTAGTCTGACTATGTTAAGATCACTGAAATGAAAGCAATAGTATTAGAAAGTAATTTTTGTTTTTCCAGTTTTCCTGGAACCGGAAACGTTGGATCTTTTCTTCAATTTGTATCATTCACTTCCCCCACTACTATCACAGTTAGTAAGTACAAGTCATTTATTATTACCTTTGATCTTTATTTGAGAGTGGTATGTATTTACTTTAAAATTTCTATTTATATTCTTGATTGGGTTTACCTTGCACTGAAATTCTTACATCTTCTAAGATGTATATTACTTAAGCTATTTGTCAGATTCTGTTTATAGTCAACAGTGCATTCCATTTCACATGCTGGCCAATAAATACTGATTTAGCTCCTGCCCAGAGCTGAGACAATCTGCCAACCTCCAAGTATAACTTCTTTCTTCTCAGTTCTCATCCCTTCTGCTGGACCTTAATCCAGTTGTCTGCCACCTCGCCTACCTTCCTTCTCTGACCCTATCTCTGATTTCTCAGCCATGCCTGACTCCAGCCTTAGGCTTCACAGGCCCATCAGGTATCTCCGAAATGAGATCTGCTCATTTGATTTAGTGCTCAGCAATCAAGTTGTTCATATATATTTTTTAATCAAGTTCTATTGTATGCTTAAAAAATCTTGAAACTTCTGGGTTATTGTGAACTTTAAATCTATCCACCCTGTTTTTTTCTTGGAATCTAAGAGAGATCAGACATGATTGAAAAAAAAAAAAGAAAAAGTTGTTAGTTTAATAATATCTGAGCTTGTAGACATAGAGCTGGGGAATTCTAACATGGCCATTTTCTAAAAAGATGTTCCAGATTTAAGTGAATATTGGTGGTCTCTTTGTTTAGATGTGTTATTGGCCATATTCACAAAAATACTCTCTTTTAAAATAAAAAATGCCTGCTCTTCTATCGGCAGTTTTAAGATGGTAGTTTTTAAAACTGGATTTCACAGGGTACCTATGTTTCAGGTAGTGCCACAGAGCTTCAGTCTTCTGCTTTTCAACCAGAACAGTCTTATTTTTAGTTGTTTAAAAAGCATGGTTTTGTGAAATTTATATTTTGAAGTACAAAACAAAAGAGCTAGTGGAGCTTTAAAAACAAGGTGGAAAACAACTGCTTTATGAGGAAGTAATATTTGTTGGACATGTGCTATTGTAAGGTGCTCAGCTTATTCATACTCAGAGTAATCCTGTCAGGTAAACAGTATCATCACTGGGCTTCTACCCTGACTCTCCAGAGCAGCAAAACAAATATTGGAATTGAGAACCAAATCCTGTTTTTTTTGGCCCAAAAACCCTGGATAGTTTTTGGTATACTAATGATTCCTAAACTTTATAAAATTCAAAATTTCTTTAGGAGGCTTTTTTGTTTTATTTGATTTTGGTTTTGAATAGTAACAACAGCAGCAAATTGGAGAATATCTAAAAAGGGCTTTCTCTGGTTTTTATTCCTATTCTCAGCCTTGCCAAGAGAACCTTGCCAAGTTGTATGAAACTCCTAATTTATATATTTAATTCTTTTTTTTTTTTTTTAAGTAAGAAAGCAAACATGGTCCAAGTTGCCAAATTGGGGCTTTTCCTTAATGATCAAACGAGATTTCAGGGGGACCATTGACTTAAGTAATAGAATTAAGAATGAAAATTATGAAATTGTCATGCAAAATATTAAACTGTAGGAAGATACCAAGGTCCCAGATGCTCTGCAAGAATTTTAATAGAGTCTCTAGAGCTTTTTCAGGAGCATTTTCCAAGATATTAATGAATTGTATGGGTAACATGTCTATCAACAAATAAATTCAGTACATGTTGGATTCAGTGAAGTTACAGGATTTTTATTCTTTTACAGGCTACCACAGTGTATAAGTGCAGTATTTGCTAAACATGTTTCTTTTTGGTAGAGCACCTACTTCATTGATTTGAGAAAATAACATAACTGAGCATCAGAGCCACTGGGAGTCTTTTGAGTATGTGTGTGCCCAGGATCTTGTTCTGGCATACTTAATATTAAGTGAAGAAGTGTACACATGTAGGAATTTTAGTGGTGGGAGTGAAGGGTTGTGGACAGTAGTGGCAGTATATGATATCCAGTACTTTTGAATTTTATAGTGTTTTTTAATCATTAAAATTTAAAAAAAATCTGTTTTTATCTAGAGACTAGTGTCCTTACATGTGACTGTAGCTACCTTTATAATTGAAATGAACTTTGTTCCTCTTTTTAGGCACTTTCATGTTTAGTTCAGTTTGCATCTACAAGAAGGTCTTTATTTAGCAGTCCTGAACGTGCCAAGTACCTTGGTAATTTAATTAATGGAGTAAAAAGGATTCTTGAAAACCCTCAGGTATTTATGAAGTCATTTAATTAATACTTAGCATTTAGAAATACAGTTTTCTACTAATGTGTGTATAGTGTCTTATTATGCTTCAGCTTCTTACCATTATTTTGCATGTCTTTGCACTTAAATTACTGAAATGATTAATTCAGCATTATATCTGCCTTCTGAACTAGAAGACTTAATATAAATTTGAATTTTAATATTGGAATGTGGCTTTAAATTGTGAAATACTGTCTTTTGCCCTCTTGTGGACAAATATGATTTTGTAAATTTTAAAATATATTCTACATTAACTGCAAAGCTTTAGTGGCAGTATTTATTTCAGAGAATTGCAAAGCCATTATTAATTAGTGATTTTAAGTGGCTAGATAAAATAGTTTGCTTCACTTTTGTTTTTGGTTTTAAGTATCTGTGATAAAAGTACAGATTTTAAAAGGTAAAATGATTTAAGGAAGTTTGTCTAAATTTCTTGGTAATTAATAACTTTTGAGGGAATGTATCTGTGCAAAAGAAAATGTGCTTACTTTATAAAAGCAATTATTTATGCAGGTTATTCTTAGCTGTATTTTAGGTGTTGTGCATTTGTTTCATCTTTTCAGTGTTAGCATAGCTGAAATTTACATATTTTGTTGGTAAGTGGGATTTTACCAATATACTTAAATTTTTTTAGTTGTTTAATTCACTGTCATCAACTATATGGAAGATAGTATGCTACCACTAGCTAATTCTTTTTATTTTCCAACATCCTCATGTTGGTGTTTTATAGCTGTAGAAGCTAGTTTGCCATTATATTAATTATTTGAATTATATGCTTGCATTAAAAGATCTATAAGTACAAAATATATTTTTGTAATTTGACCCTAGTATTTAAATACTTTCATATTCTTTCATAGATTGTGTATGAATGAAATATCCTAGAAACTCTTTCTGTAATATGCAGCTACTGTGGAAAGTGCTCATACTGTAGAGATATTCACACATGTGCCCTGTTGGAGCTTAAAGACAACTGGGGTCACCTTTCCTGATCTTTCTCTGTTCATTTCTGTTTATGCCATGGTACAAACGTACACACGCATAAATGCACATAAGAACATATTTTTTGTGTAACATAATGGGTTCCCAAACGTAACTTAGTCATGTGGTGCAAAGCTTCTTCCAAAACTACACTTTGGAATCCTTATTTTAATCACTGATGACTACATTAAGCCCTGCAGGAATCATTTAGTTTTCTTTCATTGATGTCTAAGTAGTTGACAAAAAGTACCGTAAGTACCCATAAAAACTGACAGACTTAACAAATTATTCTTGATAATTTATTGATAGTATAATGGATCCTTAGCTTGCTTTATTTTCATGTATTAAAAAATATCTTTTCTTTTCCCCTCATAACTTAGGGTTTGTCTGATCCAGGTAATTATCATGAATTTTGCCGGTTTTTGGCTCGTTTAAAGACAAATTATCAGCTGGGAGAATTAGTTATGGTGAAGGAGTATCCTGAAGTTATCAGATTGATTGCTAATTTTACCATTACTAGCCTACAGGTAAATACAAGTAGGTAATTGATGTTAAACTCTAGACAGTCTTAAAACGATTTTATGGTAAGGTTAGTGGGGGATTTTTTAAACATCTCAGAATACTTTGTTAAATATCTTCATTGTAAGACTTTAGGTTTAAAAAGTTCATAGCAAAACATACTTTATATAATGGAAACGTAGAGACCATATAAATATCTAAAAATTGAGGAATAAATTGAGACATTGTAGTAAAACTTATGTGAAGAAATAAAAACTTTATTTCAGATTTTTATTTTGAAAAAATCTTTATGTATGTTTGGAGGAAATTTTAAAACTATTTACCATGATATCAATTCTGAAAAAAGTTTATAGAAAGAAGATTAGAAGAAAATATAGTAACATTTTAATAGTTAACATTCTTGGGTGGTAGAATAATAACAGAAATTGGTTTCTTTTTTATACTTTTTTGCATTTACAACATTTGCTATGTTAAGTGTTCATTGGTTATATAATCAGAATAAAAGTTAATTTGAAAATATATGTTTAGTAATTTTATCCTTGTAATTTTTGTTCTAGGAAGATACAACATTTTCACTAACTTTTGCTTTCTTCCTTTGTAGCATTGGGAATTTGCCCCCAACAGTGTTCATTATTTACTAACTCTGTGGCAGAGGATGGTAGCGTCTGTTCCTTTTGTGAAATCGACTGAACCCCACTTATTAGACACTTATGCACCAGAAATCACAAAGGCCTTTATCACTTCTCGTTTGGAATCTGTTGCCATAGTTGTGAGGTATTGAAAAACTAAATGTTTCTGTTGTATTTTTATTGTGGAGTTTTAAAAAATTATATGTAATATACTTACTGTAAAAATCACCCTTTTTAATATAAAGGTCTATAAGTTCTGGAAGATGCATACAGTTGTGTAGCTACATTACAATTAAGAAGAACATTTCCATCATCCCAAAAAGTTATTTTGGGTCACTTTGTAGTCTCTCTTTTCCACTCTTTCAGTCTGGTAATTACTAATCTGTTTGTTTCCTTAGTTTTGGCCTTTTTCAGATGTCGTATAAATCAAATTATACAGTATATAGCACGTTTTATGGTTGTATCACAGTTTATCCAGTCACCTGTTAATGGACATTGGGTTTTTTTTCCTTTTTTTGTCAATTATGAATAAAATGTTCTGTTAATGTTTCTGTACATATTTCTATAGGAAATAAGTTTTTGTTTTTATTTTTGGCAAATACCTACATGTGAGATTCCTCGGTTGCATGGTTAAGTGTATGTGTTCCCTTATAAGAAACTGCTAAACTGTTTTCCAAAGTGGCTGTATCATTTTGCATTCCCACCAGCAATATACGAAAGATCTAATTGCTCTGCATCTTTATCGGCACTTGATATTGTATGTTTTTAAAAATTTTAGTCATTTTAACAGGTATGTAGTAGACCTCATCTTCATTGTTTACCATTTATATGTAATCTGGCAAAATGCCTGCCAAATATGTTGTCCAGTTTTTAAAAAGTGGTTTGTTTATTTTCTCATTGAGATTTGAGAGGCTCGTATATTTTAGTTACAAGTCATTGTATAGTATGTGTTTTGTAGATATCTCCAAGTCTATAGCTTGCCTTTTCATTTCATTAACAGTCTTTCAAAAAGCAGAAGTTTTAAAGTTAGAGCAGAAGTTTTAAAGTTTAATGAAGCCCAACTTATCCTTTATTCTTTCTTTTAAAAGTTTTTTAGTTTTAGAATTTACATTTAGGCCTCTTACCCATTTTAAAGTTATTTTTATATATGATATGAGTTAAGGCTTCAATGGTTGTTAGTTGTTTATTTTAACGTCGAATAACCTATTATTCGAACACCATTTGTGGAAAAAACTATCCTCTCTCTTGAATCACCTATAAACTATTTTCAAAAATTAATTCACTCACCACACGTGAGGTTCTACTTCTGGACTCTGTTCACAAGTTATGTTTCTCCTCTGCCAATACTCTATCTTAATTACTGTACTTTATATATGTTTTGAAATCAGGCAATGCCTTTGGTTCTCCTTGTTTCAGACTTGTTTTTGGCTTTTCCTTTAGCTTTCCTTACTTTTTCATGTAAATTTTAGAACCTACTTGTCAATATATACAAAACATTCTTTTGGAACTTTTACTGGGATTGAATTAAATTTGTAGGTTAATTTGGGAGAATTGACATCTCAGCAATATTGAGCCTTTCCATCAATCAGCATATCTATCTTTTAATTTATTTAGCTCTTCTGTGATTTCGTTAATCAGCTTTTCATAGTATTCAACCTTCAGCTCTTACTTGACATTTAATTAGATTTAACTGGTATTTTTTTGTTTCTTGATACTTTTATAAGGTACTCTTCTTTTTAATTTCAGTTTCCAGTTCATTGCAAATATATAGGAATGCAATTGAATATTGACCTTGTATGCCAGGACCTTTGTAAATTCACCTATTTTGTGGTTTCTTTGGTATTATTTATATAGTCATGTTATCTTTAAATATAAGATGCTTTAATTCATTTTTTTTAACCTGTTTCCCTCTCTCCCCTCTCTCTTAAACTCAGAGCCCTCAGGATAAATGCTAATGTCCACTGGTTTTTGAAAGTGTATACTTGATCGAATTGTGTGCTTTGTAAATGTCCAGTATTTATTGTTTTGACTTTGCTACACAAATTCTAGCAAATTTCTTCCATATTGTTGAAAATGACTGCATTTTTTAATTATGTCTACATAATATTCTGTGCTGTGAACTCACCATATCTTGATCTAGTCTTCCATCAGTGGCTATTTATGCTGTTTTCCATGTCCTAACCATTATAAAGAATGCTAATTTGAACATTGTGGAACATAAGGGTTTTTGTGTTGATGGTTTTATATTTGAATATATGACCGTGAGTGAATGGTTGGGTCATACATTATTTCCATTTTCAGTTTTCTAAGGTAAGTCCAGATCACTTTCCGTATGGTTGCACCAGTTTATATTTTCACCAACAATGCAGTAGAGTTCCTTTTCCTCTGCATCCTCTCCAAAACTTGTTGAAGGTATTTTTAATATGTGCCTTTCTCATGGGTGTGAGATGGCATGTCATTGTGGTTTTAATCTGCAACTCTCTTATTAGAAGTGACAGTGAACATTTTTTCATATATTTTGTCTTTCGGATATCCTCTTGGTGAATTGCCTGTTAATATCTGCTGCCCAGTTATTAATTAGGTTGTTTATGTTTTTATTGTTGAATTGTATAATTTTTTTATATTCCTGTGATATTAATCCTTTTTCAGTTGTTTATAGTGTGAATATTTTACCCCATTCTACATATTATCTTTTTAATTGTCTTGTATTTTCTTTCACTGTATAGAAGCTTTTTGACTTGAGGTAATCCCAATTGTTTCTCTTTGCTTTTAATTCCCTTGCCATAGGTGTTGAATTATCAAAAAATATGTTTTATCATTGCTATCACAGAGCCAATATTTTCTTCTAAATGTTTTATTTTTGCAATTCTTTTATCTAATTCTTTGATCTATTTGGAGTTTATTTTTGTGTGTGAGTTAGTGAGTGACGCAGTTTCATTCTTTTATGTGTGGCTTTCCATTTTTCTAGCACCATTTATTAAAGAGATTGTCTTCTCCCCATTTTATGATCACATAAAATGCTTGTCTTTATTGTTAAGGTAAGCAGTATCATAGATTTGGTGCTGATATGTATGTAATTTAATTTTGGTCTTTCAGTTCTATTCCTTTGTATCTGTTTCTGTGCCAGTGCCATACTGTTTTTAGTACTGTTGCCTTATACTAAAATTTGAAGTCCATAGGATACTTCTATTTTTCTTCTTTTTGCTCCAGATTTATTTTGCAATTCAAAGTATTTTGTGGTTCCATATAAGTTTTGTTTGTTTTTTTTCTCAACTTCTTTGAAAAATATTGTTGCTATTTTGAGGAGGATTGCATTAAATTTATATATCATTTTAGGGAGATTATCATTTTGAGTACATTGATTCTCCCCATTCATGAACATGGGATATCCTTCCATCTCCTTCTGTCAAAATCTAAGTCCTTTAGTAACATCTTGTAGTTCTCTTTCTATAGGTGTTTGCCTTCTTATTTAGGTTACTTTCAAGGTATTTAATTTTTTTTAAAGTAATTACAAATTGAGCTATATTCTTAATTTCATTTGCTCTTTTGCTCGTAGTCTATATATAAAAATTCTGTGGATTTTTCTGTTTATTTTGTAACCTGATACTGTCCCATATTCGTTTATTGTTTAACTTTTTGATAGCATTTTTAGGATTTTCTATATATAACCTCTATAAATAATGAAAATTTCAATTCTTTTTTTCTAATGTGAATTCCCTTTATTTCCTGTGTTTGTCTGATAGCTCTAGTGAAAATCTCTAATAAGTTAAACAGAAATGATGGTAATAGATGTTCTTGTCTTGTATGCAGTCTTAAGGGAAAGCCTTTGGAGTTGATTTTTTGTTTTAACCCATCGAGTATTATATTGGCAGTTTGTGATATATGGCCATTACATTGAGATAGTTTCCCATCTTGTTTAGAATTTTTATCATAAATCAGTGCTGAATCTTATCAAATGCTTTCTCTCTATCTGTTAACATTATTAAGGCTGCTTGTCTTTGTTGTTTAGGTAAGTTTCTTGTCAGGTTGGACTTTGTTTTGAAACCCCTTAAGCAACACTGTATCTTTTTACTGAGAGTTCAGATCATTTATCTTTCTAAGGTTATTACTGAGACATAAGCTATAATTGCCATTTTGTTATGATTTTTTGTTCAGTTTTGTTCCATCTTTACTTTCTGAGGGCTTCCTGTTTTGTTTAAATTTCATTTCTGCTGTCTTATGTGTTACTTTTTATAGTTCTTATTTGAAGATTCTACTGAGTTTATTATATGATGGGCTATTTTTATGACCTCTTTGCTGGTCTATACTTGACTCATTCTAATAGGCCATATTGATAACTTTACTTTTCCTCTTTCATATTACGTGATGTTTAGATGTTTGTTTCCTTGATATTTGTTCTGTTGCTTTATGATAACCCCTTTAGTTTCTTTCATGTGTGGCTTGGTGTTGATAGATTCTTTTAGTTTCTGCTTTTGAGTGAAGCGCCTTACTCTAACTTTTGTCCTGAATGTGAACCTTATCGAGTGAAAAATTCTGGACTGAAGTCTTTCTTTAGGTACTTCAAAGAATTTCTGCTAGTCCCGTCGTGTTTGTGATGTTTCTACTGAAAAGTTCACTGACAGTCTGACTGATATTACTTTATAGGTTACCCTTTTGATCTTGTTATTTTTAATATTCTGTCCTTGTCATTGGTTTTCAACAGTTTTATTATTATGTGTTGTGATGTGTCTGTCTGGTATCACTTTGTTTAGAACTCTTTGGCCCTCTTACATCAGAACATCTGGTTCTTTCCTGAGATTCAGATGATTTTCAGTAATTTCTTTAAGTAAATTTTCTGTGCCTTTTCTCCTCTTCTTCCAGGATTCTCGTTTTGCATATGTTATTTAACTTATTCCAAATGGCTCTTGCACTGTTTTCGTTTTAAAAATTGTTTTTCTTTACGTTGCTCTATTTGTGTCTTCTTCAGTGTTATGTTTTGAGTTTTTTGCTCTGTCTGCTATTCAGGCCCTAAATGTATTTTTTAACATTCCATTTTGGTGTTTGTTAGTGTTACTTCTGTTTTCTTTCTAATTGAAGTAAAGTTGACTTCCATCATCATTGGTATTTTGGAAGTACAGAATCCCCCTTCCCCCACTTCAGGTATTGCCACTGTACTTAATCCTTCACCAGATCACCCATAGTCCACTATTGTAGGTCATTGTTCTCCTTTACTTCTTTGTTCTCTTCTTTTTTGTCCCCCTTTCCCTCCTCCTCTGGATGTTTCAGTTTTATAGTCAGGTTTCATGGGTTAGTTTTTAAGCTTGTCGGTTTGGTTTCTCTGTATTCCACATATAAGTGACACATCTGTATTTCTTTCTCCTCACTTATTTTACTTAGAATTATCTCTTCTAGCTTTAGCCATGTTGCTGCAAATGGCATGTGTTTATATTTTTGATCGATGAGTAATTTTCCATTGTGTATGTGTGTGTATGTACCATATGATCTTGTTCTGGGGCATCCACTCATCTGTTCTAGGGCACTTAGTTTGTTTCCACAGTTTGCCTATTGTGAATAGTGTTGCAACAAACATGAGAATGCACATTTCCTTTCAAATTTGTACATTTAAAATTTTGGTGGTAGATACCTAGGAATAGGATTACTGGGTTGTATGGCAGATCCATTTTTAATCGTTTGAGATACCTTATACTGCTTTCTACAGGACCTGGACCAATCTGCAGTCCTGTCAGCAGGTCAGAGCATTTTTCCCGTTTCTCCACATCCCCATCAGCACTTGTTTTTTTCTGGTCTTTTCTATATGGGATTTTCTCAAGGTGTGAGGTGGCATATCTTTGTGATCCTGATCTGCATTTCCCTGATAAAAATATAATAAGTGATGATGAACATTTTTTTTCATGTGCTTCTTGGACTTCTGTGTGTATTCTTTGGAGAAGTGTCTGTTTATCACCTCTGCCAATTTTTTGATTGGGTTATTTGTTTTCTTTCTGTTGAGTTTTATGTGACTTGTTGATCTTCAGTATTAGTCCCTTATCAGATACATGGTGTGCAAATATTTTCTCTCATTCAGTAGGGTTTATCTTCATTTTAGCTATTATTTCTTTCACGGTGCAGAAGATTTTTAATATAGCCAGCTCTGTTTTTTCTGTTTTGCCTATGTTTCTTCTGTGTTTATTATGGTTTCGGGTCTTACATCACATTCTTTTACCCATTTTGAATTGGTTTTTTGTGCATGGTATGGAATAGTGGTTTAGTATCATTCTTTTAAATGTCCACATTTTCCAACACCATTTACTGAAGAGGCTATCCTCCTTCCAGTGTATGTTTTTTCCCTTTGCCATAGATAATTGTCCATATAGATGTGGTTTTATTTCTGGGTTGTCAATTCTATCTCATTGTTCTGTGTTTCTGTTTTTGTTCCTGTACAACATTTGTTTTAATTATTTTGGATTTATAGTACAGTCTGAAGTCTGAAAGTGTGATTCCTTCATTCTTTTGCTTTTTTGTCAGAATTGCTGTGGCTATTTGGGGTGTTTTATGTTTCATATGGATTCAGTAATATTTGTTCACGTTTTTTGAAGAATATCATTGATATTGGGGTTGCATTGAATCTATAAATGCTTTGGATGGGATTGCCATTTTGACAATGTTCTTTCTTCCAATCCGTGAGCAGGGAATATCTTTTAATTTCTTTATGTCTTCTATTTCTCTTAATAATGTTTTATGGTTTTCCTTGAGTATGTCCTTCACCTCCTTTGTTAAGTGTACTCCTAGGTATTAATACTGTGTTGGTGAGATTGTGAATGGGATTTCTTTCTTAATTTCTTCTTCTAGTTTATTGTTTGCATATAGGAAGGCAACTTTGTGTTGTTTTTGTAACCTGCCACTTTGCTGAATTGGTTTATTGTTTTAATCAGTTTTTCCATGGAGTCTTTAAGGTTCTCTATGTATATAATCATCTGTAACTAATGATAGTTTTACTTCACCTTTCCTAATTTGGATTCCTTTGATAGCTTTCTCTTGCCTAATCACACTAGCTTGGACATGAGAGTGGACATCCAGATATTGCTTGGAAAAGTTTTTAGTTTTTCACCATTGAGCATGACTTAGCTGTGGATCTTGCCACATGCGGCTTTTAATGTGTTAATATCTGTACCATCTATCCCCAGCTTTTCAAGGGTTTTTCATCATAAAAGGATGGTGAATCTTGCTGCCTCATATTTTCTTTATCTTTATACTGTTGATGTTTTATATCCTCCATTTTTTAAAAAAAGATTTATTTATTCAATGTATACAAGAACTGGGGTGTAGGGTTGTGAGAGGATTCACCAGAGACAGAGTAGGGAACAGAACAGAAAGATCTACTGAAGTACACTGGTGAGGGGAACAGCAGGAGAAGCAGAGGCGGTCTATGGAGCCATGTGGGAAGCTTCTTAGCCTAGATCAAACTCGTGCTGCAGTGGCTGCGTATAGCTTCATAGTACTGAGATTTAACCCATTTCGCCACCAGGGAAGCCCTGTATCCTCCATTGTTTTTATGAGTTCTGTAAACATTGTTAGAACTGTTACTTTGAACTCTTCTTCAGTCATATCTGAAATTCTGCTGGATCTTGGAGACTCCTTTCCAGCATTTGTGTGCGTTCTTCTTTCTCCTCCTTTGTAATTCTTGATGGGTTTTAAGGGGATAGACATTTGTCTGCATCCTTTGAGGTAAGTAGAGGAATATTAACAGCAAGGGGTAGTAAGTATAAAAAAATAGACTGAGGCAGTAAGTAATGAACACCTCCAGTAAACTCAAGAATTTAAACTTCCAACTGTGCTGTTGTTACCAGAGACGTGTGGTGGGGATCCACAGTGAACCCTTCTTCTAGGCCTGCTCCTCAGTTTTAGTTTCTCTTATAGTTTCATGTTTGTTTCCACATTACACTATAACACTGGTGAACAAATTTTTACAAAAGTCATGTTACTGAAATAAAATTAGTCATTTCCTATCATTTTGTATGTACGCAACATGAATATGACAGTCAAATTCTAATTTTGGCTCTACTTTTTTGGTAATCTGCAATAAATTGATGTTTACATCACAAAATGCGTGACAATACTAATAGGCCTACGGTTAATACCTGTAAAAAGTCAAGTCATAGACACTTCATTAGATTTCTTAGCTTGTCCCTTGTATAGCTGTTCAGGAATAGAATAGAAGGAAGATAGTTTCCATTGTGCAAAAGCACATTTTTGTGGGTCATGAGTGATTTCTAAGGCATTCATGAGGCCCTCAATATCGGAACAGAATACCAGAGTACATGCCTTTCTTCAGAAAGGCTCCATCTGCTGGTGGTGCTTTCGATAGAAAGGAATTGTGACATTTTCTTCTGGAAGATTCCATTGTTGGAGTCTTGATCCTAGCAATTCTGCCTTGTTCTTGGGTAAGTCCAAATCACGAACCAGGTCATTTAGTTCTTACTGTGTTAGTTTGTGTGGGCTTAATGATGCACCACAGTGAAAATCTGGATCACTGCATGCTGATGGAACAGGAGAAGAATAGGTCGGCTCACCCTTGTCCTCATCAGATGAATCAAGAGAATATTTTGCTGGAGGCTCTGGAAGAGGAAGTCCTTCACCATGTGGAACTGATCTCAATGCAGATGAAATGTTTGGGTAGACCATTCTCAACGTCTTTGGCTTCGTTATCCCGCTGGAAAGAGGAGGAACCAACAGAATTAACAGTCTTTGATGTGGTTGCTTGGCTCTCTCCACACCATGGGGCCTGCAAATGGCACTGATGGTCTTTTGCCATTTAACCACCGTGAAAACTGTGTTGTACATGTAGCACAGCATATATGCGGGGCCCAATGCTTGTCTTGGTCACTAACCTTGCATCCGAAGTAAAGATGATAAGCCTTCTTCACTTGAGAAGTGATACTTTTCTTCTGGTTGGCACATGTCACTTCCCCACAAATGGAGCAGAAATTGTCCATGCTGTTAATGCACTTTTGAGGCATTACTGTTCTGTATTGTGCCTAAATGGATAAAATAGTAACAGTTCTATGGAACAGTAGCTTCAACTGTCTCGCACAAAGTCTGAAATATTTTCAGTGCTCAACCTTTCCGACAGGGCTTTATCTAGTGCACTTCTGATGTCAGCTTACTTCAGCAGCCACCTGGCAGTAGTATTGCATTGTATCAGAAAATGATGCAGTCAGCTCTGGATGATGTGTTCATGCTGGTATTATGCAGTGTGATGCAATATTACATCATTCTAGGCTGATTTAAGATGTTGCTGCAGTCCTACTGGATAAATGTACATGATGAAACATATAAAATGAATTATATGAAATATTTTCAAAATGAGAGCTAATAAAAAATTTTCAGGGTTATATTCATGTTCAGCATACCAAGATTCTACAGATTAGGGCCTTTTTAAGTCAGTAACGATCTCACTGTTGACCAGTGTAATCAGTGGGTGTACTCTTAGGCATGGACTGGAGTTGATATTTGGTCACAGGCTGGGAGTTCTCTTTTCTAGTTCAGAACCTTATCCTGGGTTTTTCATTCATGTTAGTGACAGGTGCTTGATCTCTAGTTGTTCAGGTATTCCTTGAATGTGGTCGGGGCTGGCATGTGTTTTGAATATCTCTCACCTAGGGTTTGCTGGTAACCTCTTCTATGGGGAGACCTAGGTCCTCTTACCTTTTTCCCTGCCAGTCAAGCTCCATCTGTTCTATATTGAGAGACTCAGGTTCAAACCCAGTCATCCCTGCTCTGTATTCCTCCCCACTGTAGTGCACCCTCTGTTCTGTGTGCCAGCTCATGCACTTCCTTATCTAGTGCAGTTGTGGGTCTCAGGAGTCCCTCGTGTTAGCTTGTACTGAGTCAGCAGCTGTAGGGGACTTTACACAGCAGCCACCCCTCCTTATTGAGAGTTCTCCTCCCCTGTTACCCTTATAAACTAAGTTCATTTTAAGTTTTACCTTCCCCTTTCTGCCGGACTTTTACTACTAGTGAATGCTGGGATGGTCCATTTTCTCCTCCAGGTTTTTTTTTTGCCTTTTTTTGCTGTAATTTAATTTTGGGTATATGGAGGAGGCAACCCTGGAGTTTTCACTCTGCTGCCATCTTGCTGGTATATACGAAATTGTTATTTCTTAAGTATTTATCCATCATGGAATTTTTAGTATACATGAATAAAGTTTATTTGTGGTAAATAAAATTATTTCATATTCTAATGTCATGTACAAATTTATTCCCATATATCTGCAGAGATAATTTAGATGATCCACTGGATGATACTGCTACTGTGTTTCAGCAGTTGGAGCAGTTGTGCACTGTTAGTAGATGTGAATATGAAAAGACATGTACTCTTCTTGTACAGTTGTTTGACCAAGATGCACAGAATTACCAAAAGCTTTTACATTCATCTTCTGGGATACCTATGGACATGGCAATTCAGGAAGGTCAGTAAATTTTATGTGACTATTATATATTATCATAAATTTTAAGTAACACAATTAACCATTTTATGTAATAATTTTACTGAACATTATTTTTATATACTTTCCCAATTCTTTGTCCCTTAATTAGCTGTTAATTTTTATCAGTCTTCTGTATGTTTTGATGGTTATTTTGTCTTCTCCTTTATAAGTTTGTGGGAGATATTTCTTTCTGAAATTGGTATAAGAAAAACTTGCAATTAACATCTATCTATGAACTACTTATATTTTCATCTTTGCTATAGCTGACTGAAAAATCAGAGCCTGTTTTTAGCCAGTATACATAAGGTCTCGGGGTGGTTTTGCATTTGTGTATTAGCCTTCACATCGACTTTGTTATTATATTCCACTCCTCAATTTTATTGTTATTTTTCTTTAATACGTATTGAAAGAAGGTGATTTCTATATATCCCTTTAACACAATTTAGGAGCATAGCAGTGAATGAAATAAATAAATGCATTTTTTAGTTATGAGAATTATGAGAATGGAACTGTCTTTATACCTTTCTAATAGTCAGACTTTAATTATAGTCACATAATGCTTATTTTTTCTTTCATATTTGTTTCCTTTATTTTTAGAAAGTGAGCAGTGAGGGTTGATAGTCAAACTTAGTTTCAGTGATTTTCCATCTAAACTCTTTTAAAATTTTTTTTCAGAGAGTATTCTTTACATTAATATAATGTTTTCCTACATCATTATCTTTTTTCTTTTTTTTTACTGGCACAGTACTGCTGGGGGGCTCGATTGTGGTTAGTTAACCTGCACTTTAGTTATTATCTCACTCTCATTATTTATAAATTAAATGGGCAAGGACCAGTTTTTTGGGCAGCATTTAGTTCTTTTAATGATTGATTTCTTCTTTAAATAGAGCTGTGAAAGATCATTAAATATCAGATACCATAGGGTATTATTTACTTATATTGAGACGTAGTGACTAGCAGTAACATATATCCTCAGATGGCTTAAAAGCTACATCAATAAAATTTTTGCTGCTCTTTTTCTGTGTCAAATCTATCCTGTTCCAGCAGAAAATGTTTGCAATCTTAAATTTCGTACTTATCAATCTGTCCCTTTTCTTCATTGTTTTACTGCACATAGCATATATTCTAAAAATAATGCAAGTGTTGCATATTTGTGAGCTTCATACAAATGGGATCATGCTAGATTTATAGAAGACTATAGCTTGCTTTATTATTTTTTTCTTAGAATTGAATTTATTAGAGTTCATTGTGATGATTGTAGCTGTAGTTCTTTCATTTGTATTGCCACTATTGTGTTGGTTGAATATCACAGCTTATTTATGCATTTTTTTATGAGTGGGTATCTGTGTTTACTCTGGGTTTTCTAGTACAGTGAATGCTGCTGTAAAGATTATGTAGTTATATATAGACATTACATAGTAAGTTTCAATAAATAATGCCAAGTTAGTTTATGAATTTTATACTACCCACTTTCATATCCTTCCCACCCTGATCTAGAACCTCACCAAAGCTCATGATACTTTGTATCTTTGCCAGTCTATAATATACCTCATGGACATTATATTTTTTACTTCCATGATTGTTAATGAAATTTAGCATTATTATAGGATTAATGACTCTTACTTGTGTCATTGTCAGTGATATATATGTTTATGACTTAACATAACATTTGGAATGTTATTTTTCTTATTGATTCTGCTCTTTGTATATTTTTGACACTGGTAGTTATTTGAATTATAAATATTGTCTCCAAGTTGGTGACCTGTCTTTACACAATACTTTAATGCATCTGTTCTCTTAGTTACCCAGTATTTTTGAAGATTTGGTATTAGAGTAATATTTGCTTCATAGAATATGTTTGGTAGTACTCCTTCCTTCTCGATTTTTTGAAAGAGTTTGTGTAGTATAGGGACTATTTCGTTTTTGAATGTTTGGTAGAATTCGTTTGTGAAACCATCTGGTCCTGGGCTTTTGTTTTTGGGGAGGTTTTCAATTACTGTTTCAATTTCACAGCCTGTGATTGGTCTGTTTAGGTGTTCTATATCTTCTTTGTCTAGTTTTGGGTGATTGTATAGTTTTAGGAATTTGTCCATATCCTCTAGATTGTTGTACTTGTTTCCGTATAGCTGTTTATAGTAATCTCTGACTTTTTTTTTTTTGCTGTGTCCGTTGTGATTTCTCCTTTTCATTTATGATCCTGTTTATTTGTGTTTTCTCTCATTTTTTCTTTGTAAGCCTGGCTAGTGGTTTGTCTATTTTGTTTATTTTTTCAAAGAACCAGCTTTTGGTTTCGTTGATCTTCTGGATTGTTTTTTTTTTTTAATTTCCATTTTATTTATTTCTGCTTTGATTTTTATTATTTCCTTTCTTAAACTGGCTTTTGGGGTTTTTTGTTGTCATTTTCTGGTTCTTTGAGATGTGAGATTAAATT